>JAAAYG020011324.1:9029-23432 GCA_009936455.2 Tomocerus minor
CTAAAAATATTAAAACTTGAACAGGATATTTATTTAGGTACCAATGCAATGTGTTTTAAATACAATTCAAGGAACATGCCATTTATGTTTACGCTGCATGTATGCATTTCCAAAATATTATAAACAGGGAGTAGTAAGGAAAGAGTCTTTATTACAATTGAAGATGTTGGCAAAGGAACTGAATTTTATGAACTATTAAAATTTCTAGAGCTTGATAAGTTGATTTTATTGCTGCCATTGAAATGTGTAAAATCCAAATATTATCATTTGCAAATGACATTTCAGTTATTTTCACGACTGGTTAAACATATAGTGATTCCAGTTGTGTTTTAGTGAAGTGAGGTGACACGGCATAACAATTATGTCCGTGTTGACGTGACTTTGAATTTGCATTGTGTTTGCTGTCTCAAGTGTAGAGTTAAGCTCTTAAAAGTTTTGTTTACAATAAATCTTGGTTGGTACGTAAGTCGGTTACAGGCGGTTGCCTCTTCAATTTAATCCCATTGTGTTCTCTGGGCTGAGTAGATTTTATTATTCCTTGCTTCAAGCATCTCTGTATTATTGCTCTATGATGGATATGCAAGTTCAATAAAATTAATATGTGCACTATAGCAGTTCAGAAAATTGCATTTCTTATGAGAAATAAAATGGGCATGGCATAAGTGTACATCGTGGATTGTGGTAATTGTAAGCGGCAGACGGGAAGGTAAATACTCTCTATATACTCTTGTTATAATTTTCAGCTGCATTGTGAACAGCCATAAAATATGAGAAATGAGGGCTTCGGGATGAGAGCTTTTCAAATAGATCGTGAGTAAATAATGTGGCGTTTTTTTTCGAGTAACAATAGAAAACTTGGTTCGGTTCTTAGTATATTCAGTGGAGCACTGACGAGAAATCCGTTTGTTTTAATCAAACTAATAACATATAGCTGAGTGATGAGCAAACTTACTGTTTTCACTGCATTTAGCACTATAGCGATGCTATTTGCATTAAACAGCTAATAATATAATAGAAGTAAGAAAAGTGTAATTAATAGTGCAATGTTACACTTTAGTTGCTTTTAATATCCCTAGGAGAAATTATAGGCCTTATAGGGAGATATTTGTTGAAGATGAGAGTTTTCTGTTGTGTGCAAAATGAATGATACGAAAACTAGACTAAATTTGAAATGAATAATACGAGGAATGATGAGGGTTGATTTTTATTGACCGTGACGTTTTTCGTTATTAATTTGGTGCGTACTTGTTCCAAAGGCAGGGCTATTAGTTTACTTGTCTGTCCCAACTCATCTGTATTCCTCTCAAAATCTCATGTCGTCACAAATGTCACGAATTCGCCCAGCAATGAGTTCTTTCCAGCATGAAAAAATAATATCAGCTAACGGACCATTGTCGAAGAAACAATAGAGAAAAAATCGCAGTTGATTCTTTACTTAATATTCTCTAAAAATATTCTGCTGCAACTTTTTTCTAACGGAATTCGTACATGTGTATAACGTATAGGTAACTGATATTATTCTTTAGAACGAGGAAATGAGCAAATAAGTCTGCAAATTTAACTATCTATCTACTTTATTTTGATTGTCACAGCGTTATAATTGAGGATGGCAACTAAATAATGTCACAGATATCGTAAAATGTGAAATTTAGGGCAAAATCTGTTGATTATTTTCAGGTGAGCTCATTGTCTCGATAAATTGCATGACTCTTTGGTATTGGCATGCATTTTACAAGTCAATGATATTTGATGTGTATGGTGTCTCATAATATTTTATTAATATAGATAAACTTAATGTGTGATATTTAGGAGAAACGCAATGGTGTGGTGTGTTAGAGAGTCACGCATTAAATATTAGTTAGTGTCACTAGAAAAATGTAAAATGATGGTAGTGGGCCAATGCAATTTCCCTGCAATTGCACTTCACTTACATTTCGTCGTTGAAATTAGTGTGTGCCAAAGTCAAGTCAAACGGGATGGCTAATACATAGAGAGATAAATAGATAGATGTTGATAGATAGAGAGGAGAAAATCCTGACTTCATTCCGGAGCCCTCTAATAGCTAAATACAGCTGACAATAATTATTGGCAGCACGACTTGCAATTGGCTATGTGAGTCTCTGGTGTGTTGGGACTAGTTGACAGAGAGAGAGACTTAGCCGCTAGTGTGGAGAAGAATTTTATCTTTAGCAAGTGACTAATACTCGTGGAAAATGAAAAGCCGAGAGTGTAGCTAGATGGATGGGAGATAGGGAATGACATTATAAAATAGGTAAGAGGCCACATCTAATTGCTCTGCCGTAAGGCAAAGCAAAATCAACTCAATTCCAAAGGAAATACAAGGAATTATTTTAATTTAATGTGTTCGTGTCCTGCCCAAGCCATTTTCTTATTATCACTTCCACAATTTCTAAATGACATTTCTTATCCTATTAATTCTCATTCATAACTGAGCCGAAGGAGCTCTGGGAACTTCATGCAACAAATAATATCAGAGAACACTCAGACTCACAAATGGTAAGTATGAGGTTTTGGTCAAGTTATCTCTGTCATGCAGGTTACATTTAGAAATCTAACAGAATAGAGACGAGGATGTTTATTTGGGTGAGTGAAAGAGAGACATGACGATCATTATTATGGCGATGATAGCACAGAGAAGGAAATGAGGTGACATATAGACACTTATTTACACCTTACTTTTATCAGTTACCTCCTATCTTCTCATTTCTTTGTCAGACTTAACGTACACGTACAAATGCAAACTCATAGCTCATGCCGATTCTGAATTATCCTTAGCTAAACAAATTAAATTATTTTTTCATGCACTTCATTTAACTAAGCTTTCAATTTCCATGTTACAGTAGTCTCAACACTTAGCTTTTTTTTAACCGAAATTATTTAAATTTATTTCTTACATTTTTCAACTCCATAGGTTTAAATCCCTAACCACTCAACAGTTATACTTAATAGAAAATAATGAACTAAAGAAATTATCAGATTACTTGACAATGCCTTCGCACATTAGTAGAAGACGTATGTCCATATTGTAATTGCAAGAAAATGAACATTGGACACTAGTACTACTACTGTAAATTTAAAATGCATTACATGTTTTACTTAGCTTAGAATTCTTACACGCTAATTATGAATTAGTCATTGAGGCAGGATGTTACATTCTCGTTGACAGATAATCAGCCACCAGTTGTGTTTTTAGATAAAGGAAGAAATTTGGAGTAGCTATGCAAGAAATGTGCATGAATTTTCTAGAAAATTACACTTTCTTAGAGATGTAAAAAAAGGAAATGAAACACAAAGTCATGTAATAATGCAGTCACTTACGGTTTCTATCTTAGTAGACGTAATCTGCAGTAATATAAATATCCGTGTACTGTCATATTTATAGCAAAGATTTAAAATTAATGACTACATAATCGGAGGGGATTGTGTGATACAGAGAGTGAATTTGCATAGGTTATTATATATTATACTTGAGTGTGACTGTCTGAAGTGAGACTATTTTTCATTTTCTGAACAGCAAGATACACAAGCATGGACTACTGTCAGTGCAAAACGAAAAATATTTGTGACTGTGAACAGGTTGACAATTCCTAGAGTCACACCGTGCTGTACTTGCTACTTTGGTTATTTTATCTTAGAATTCATTTTCTTTAATGGAAACCAAAGCAAAGTAGGCGATGCTGTGCTGAAATGTACAAAATTTTCATGGCCCATTATTTATGCATGAAAATTTACAATTGCCATATGCATTTCTGTAATAGTACAGGAGCTACATGCAAAACCGTTCACAATACAAGTCTTTAAACACACACATCGTGTTTTCTATAGCAGCTATTGTATATACGAAGTATATTGTACACATAACATGTCTCAAAATAATTTAATTGTGATTATAGTATAACTGCAAGAAACAGGCTAGTTTATAATAATATGATCTTAAAAAGGATATGTTATATTTAGACTTATGCTCATGATTTATATAAGAAAAAACCCATTAGTAGCATTTCACATTTATAAGTTATATATTCGACGGAAAGCTGCTAGCAAATCATAATTGCTGCAATTTGGAAAGAATTATGTGCGTGCACTAGACTTCTACTATCTATTTTGATACAGCAGAGCGAGTTGAATTCGAATTTTGCGCACCTTTTGATAATATTGCACAGAAGGTGTAGCTATCAACTCAGAGATTCTGTCTACTTATTCACAATCCGTGTGATTAACTTTAGCTCAGTTCAGCTCACTTGAGGAAGAGAAGTTAAACTTTCCATCTAATGAGATCTCTCTCACTTACTGTGCTTTACATCAATTGTATTTCAATATATTTTCCACTAACCAAGCACAACATGCCGTAGTGGGCTTAATATTCAAATAATATTATTTCAACCACCTCTAGAAAGCAACGGCACAATAGAAGCAAACATTTTTAATATTATAGCCTAATCGCCGTCCTTTCAACAAAATATCAAATGAGCTGTCAAACCTTCAATTCCTGCACACATGTGAATGTGTGCAGGAATAAGTCGTTAAACTCTGGGACAATTGCATTTATTTTCTGTAAATATTTACATATGCCAAAAATCATTGTCCTCAATGCATTGCAGCAAAAGTTTTCTATAGAATTTTTCGACATTCCATTCCAAACAATTATTAATCTAAGGTTACCTAACTAAAACGAAACGGACACATAAAATTCTATTGGCCATTGTTAGTTGTCTGTAAATGTGGTGAATAAACATTCCAAATAATTTTCAATTTCTGCCCTCATGGGACCTAAATCCTAGCACATTTTCAATAATTCATGAGTTAGTAGCTTTTCACATTTAAATATTTTTACGATACACTCTCTCCTCAATTTTATCCAATTTACTTTTCTCCCGACTTCTATTGTGTGATCTATTGCATTGTTCATTGTGTTTTAATTTTTCTATCTCATCGTGTCCTGGTGAAATTTAGATGAATTTAATGCAATATTATAGTACACTACTTTCAATTCAATATTAACCAGAAAAAATGTCAATTTTGAATTATATATGTATTTTCTGATTTTGCAGAAATTTAAAGTTTTAAAGTTTTGTCCTTTAAATTAGAAAGGAATGTGAGTTAAGAGTAAGATAGTAGTTAATATTTTGAAGGTCGTGTAATGATTCGAGGAAAATATGAATGAGGAGAGGCTCTTACGCTTATGGTTGGATGGGATGGCTCAGGGGATATTGAATTCTCCATAGTGCTCAGCAATGAAGCTCGTGTAAATAAAAAAGGAAGGAAGATTCCATTGTTTGTTTGGACAAGTTGTGTCCGAGGTATTTAAGATAGGATGTCAGTGAAGAATTCCATGGGTATTACTTGTATATGTAATATTATGGTTGGTTGGCTGAGAGCTCTGACATGAAAGTGTGTAACAATACAATCGAATGCAGTCGGAACAACAGTGACATGGAATGGATTCACATTATACTGCTCATTACGTATTAGTGCTGTGGTCTCTTTAGTATTCTGCTTAGGATGTCCGTACATTAGCCAGAGTGATATGATAATATATTATAATGGAAATCAAGTCGGAGTGGAATCTGAAGGGGAAGTTTGTGCAGATATCTTTTGAGAATGGGTTTAAGTGTATCCTATTACTCGGCGGAGATGCTCTATTCTATAGTGAGTGGTTAGGAGAAGGAAGGAGCCTAATGACTATAAGTATATGGTGAATGTAAAATGTAGCTCGTAGCAAATGGGCGAAAATGTTTGTAGGCTCTTTGTGAGTTGGGTTTGAGTTGATTCTTGAGTGCTATGGCTCCGGTTGGTATTCTATGGTGTGAGGAATGTAATAAAACGATCTGCCAGTTTTTTGGAATGCCTTCTCCACGGCATTCGTTGTTCATACATACATAAGTATGTAATATATTTGATAGGGAAAGACAAGCGGAGCCAAGTGAAGGCAAAGACGTCAAAGTGAAGCCACCCACACATTCAACACGCGCTTCCTTTTCATCCCCTCGAGTTCAAGTTGAGCGTCCAGAAAAGCCAGCCAGGCAGGCCAAGACACTCTGTCCGTTGTTAACGTGGCAGGAGTCGAATGTTTTGTTGTGATGTGATTATGTGACGCTTTTCCACTTCTTATTAGCTGCACAGATATCGGAATCCACTTTGTTATGCTTATTATGTCGAGGAAGAAGGAAGGAATGACCTGGAAGGTCAAACAGGCGGACACGGGCAAGATTCACACTGCAGATATCTCTGATATCATCTTATAGCACACAAATCTAATCCTTTCCGTAGTTCATTCATTCCTTTATCAGCCGAAAGGACTCATCCCCTCTAAACCAATACCTGTACAACAACAGGGCAGAATGTAAACTCTAATCATCTAAACTGCCGTACATACACACACAAGCTAATTTATCTTAGCTCTACACTACTCCATTGCATTGCATGATTCTACTCATTACATTGCCGCTATTTTATTCCAGACTATAAATTCTTCCTTTTGTATTAGTGCAACTTGATCGATTTCTTTGCAAACATTTCCTATCTTCTCATATTCACATAGACTTGTTCTCACATGGACAAAGGCAAAGCCACAAAAGAAATACTATCCCAAAAGCATTTGCAACTTAAAAAATTGAGAGGAAGGCTAGCATAGACGAGATAAGTCCTGAGACGTCAAAGAAAAAATTCCGAGACTGATAGTAGATTACTGATAGATGGATTTTTATCCCAAGAACGAAATGAGGATGAACTGTTACTGTTGTTGTCAGTGATCTCAAGTTGGTTGTCTGTTCTGAGTGAGTTTAGCAATGACGTCGTCAAGAGCAAGATTGGACTTTATATATTTTATATATTCCTGTAGCTATACAGATAGGTAGTGCAAGAGTTGTAGGATCTGTTTAATGTATCGTAATTTCAAATCTGCCACTTTAACTCTGAATAGAAATACTACATTATAATTCATGCACAAGTTAATGCTGTGCTTTACTGATGCTGAATTGCAGTAGACTGGAGTCCCTCACTCAGCTCAGCTCTCTCAACTCGAATGCCGAGTTTTTTACGCCCCGCTCATATCACATTGCAATGCAACAGAGTTTTAGTGTGAAGGGCAATCAAATGAGCAAATGGAGAACTAACTCTGTGCAGATACTCAACCAGTAAACTACTAAAACGAGTATCCAAGTTTTGCTGGCTAGAATATACAGGTATAAGCTTTTATGTAAAATATTTAGTTGGAATGAACCGTTTTCTCGATTATAGGAGTTGGTGAGGGATGTACTTGTTCTTAAATGTGATATATGTCTGCCCAGTGAACATTCGTAGACTAAAATCCTGTAAAACAGTTTGCAGAGTACACATGATTATGATTGAGCAGAGATTCGCATTTTTACAAGAGCTATGCTCAGATAATCATGTTTTTCTATATGCCTACTCTATTTGTTTCTCTGATCTGATCTGGTATGCAGTGTAGCTATCAGAGATTCTGGCTCCTTGAAGAGTGCATTCCTATTCTTACATTAAGGACTCACTCACTCCACTCTTCTGACTGGGGGACGATGGGATCTTAGAATAATTTATATGTGATGGATGAACTCATCGAGGACTTTTTAGATTCCATCCAGAAAGAAAGGAGATAAAACCAGACGAGTTATCTCTTTCAATAAAATCCTCAACCATAGAGCTATAAATGAATTATGGCCAGAATATTTTATGCATTCAGTCCTAAAAGGCGTTTGGCGTTACTCAATTCAACGCAACTCATTTAATGACTATTGCCACAGATAATAATATCTTATGTTGACATTATGTAAGTTGCATATCCTAAAACCGACTAAACTACATTCATTCAGCTATCTCCAGATTAAGTTGCGTCTCGCGTTTTTATGAGCCTGCATCTTCACACAGACATCCTCAGCCTTGTGCAATAAAGATTTTTATTCCTCCCTATGAATGAAATCTCTATTAGCAATACGAAATTGTTTCCAGCGATGAATTCCACCTACAAGCATTTATTATAGGACCACTACACATTTATTTATTATGGGTTTCTTATCGCTAAATATATTAAAGGTGGACATCACTTCACTAATGTTTTATGTGCTCAGAGCATTGGGAAAAATGATGTAAGCGCCTCATTGCTATTTTCAGTTTGCGAAATATTTCACTTGGTACTAATCCTTGGATTAATTCTCCGTTTGGAATGCCTGGTTGTTGTCTTGTGCTGTTGTGGTTGTGGCGCCCACAGGATTCCTCTCCATCATGATAAATCCTAATCTGATCAAAATTAACTTTTTTTCTCCGACAAGTAAACATAAGCTGCATATTCCAGTAATATTAAATTATTATCCTATAATTTAACTCAGAACTTGCAGCAAACATAATAATTTGCCATGTACATACCCACTGCTTTATCACTGCAATATCTTCGTGGGATATTATTACCTATCCTATTACAAGTTCATAATATTAGACTGGCATTTTCACTCAGACTCCCCTTTCCAACAACAAATGTTTGCTTTTTGCACAATTCAGTTTACAAGTTTGCGTGCAGTCATGCTCCTTCCCTCACTCTCTTTACATCAAAATTATAATTCATCCTCGGATTAAATGTAATTTTGTTTGGTTTCTTTTTCATGGATTACTATTATTCTTGTTGCAATCGAGACAAGTGGATTACTCCGTTGATCCCGTGTCTCTCTCTTTCTTTTAAGAACAAAGACTTTTAATCACCTTCTCCGACGCAAAATAAAAATTCAATTGCTGGGACCATATTTGTCAGAGTCATTATGTAATCAGCACGCTTCATAATTCAGTTTCCTCTTTATTCTCTAATCTCCACTATAATATTAAAAGTAGGAAGTACAATTATTCTTACAACAATTAGATGACATGCAAAAGTACATGTGATATCTGTCTCAAAAGGATTTATATACAAAAGACAGTATTATCTTTTACTAATTGCTAACAATATAAAACAAATGTGAAATGACTTAGTATAATGCTACATATACCTACTTGTAGCAATGCTGATTAATGTTAATTGTGATAAAAATGAAAATTTCACACGAAGAATAAATAAGTAAACAGTGTGATTATACCCTATTTAATTTATGTAAAGAAGAAATACGTGCATAGCTTGTTTTGAATGATTCATAACTAAATAGTAAGCCCTTTATTAATGTGTTGCAATTATGATGATGATGTATGGATAATGAACATAGAGTTACAATGAGGTTTTGTTTGTGAGATGCTAAGTGTGATAATGCTAATATCGCCAATAGCAAAGTTGCGAAATGTGTTGACTTGATCTAACCTTCCCAAAGGGGCCATGTCTATATCAAAACGTTTAGTTTTTAAGGAAATGCAAACAGAATTATGCAGACTCACATTGTAAACGGACTAGAGCGAGGGTAGGCAAAAAAGGCTTTAAATGATATCTTGTTATACATCTGCTAAATAATTAAGGTGAGTAAAGTCGTACAATCGCTAAAATGTCAGTTGTTTTTCAAATGTTGAGATGTAAATATTGTGCCAAGGGGATTGAATAGCTGTTAATTAGAAAACATTATGCAAAGCCAGTCTTGAAATGTCATGTCATAATAATAGATTTATTTATAACATTGTTAATTAATAGTTTTTACGAGAAATGTCTTTGCAATTTTGTTTTTCAGTAAACCAATTCCATATAGCACTGACTAGGGTTGCAGCGTAGCAAATGCAAATGATTTTAACTCAACTGTGACTGTGTTGAGTATCAGTGGATATTAAGTGTTTATATAGAAATCAAATATAATACGTTGTGGGTAATTACATGTAGGTATAATAATATAATGAAATGAAATGGAAAATGTCTTTGAGGAAGTGCTACTTGAAGGTTGTGCCACGTTTTGCTATTATACGCTGCTAGTGTTTGTTATGTGGGCTATTATTCTATGCATAATTAGTAGGTACTCAAAAGTCAATTCTTTGGCCCATGCTATCAGGATTTGGTTTCTGCCCTAACAATGACTAACAATGTCTACTTATGTTCTTATAAAATTTATTCTTGTAACTAATTCTTTAGTAGGTCTTCTAGTGTTACTTAAATCGACGTTTCTCGCAATTGTTTTGAAAGTGTCTGCAGGAGGGACCTGTAATAGCTACACTTTCACATAAACTTGCACTTGCGTTTTTATAAATTATTTTACATTTGAATTGAATTGCAAAGGCATCGTTTTCATTTCTGATGTTCTACTTCTGTGTTTTGAGTTTTGTGATGTAAGGTATAAATAGAGATGGGCGGATCTCGTTACAATACAACTGCAAATATTAAAGCAATGAAAATAAGAGTACTTCTCTGTTTATTGTTAGTTACAAAAATATTTTTTGTTTTTCTTAGGTATTTCTATGACTTTACGAGGTGATGAATAATTCAATGAGGAATTACTGTGTCGTGTCTGTCTAAAAAAAGATAATGGTGAGCAAAGATGCTATGGGGAAGGAGATAGGTACTTGGGGAATTCTCTTGTGACAAGTCACATGCACCTATATGCAAAAGCCACATTTAAATTAAATTCTGCATGACAAAAATGTAGCCCAGGTCTATAGGCAAATTCCCTACCTAACTTGCAATCAATTCTATTCAGTTCAGATAAAAGATTCTGCTACTGACTGTTCTGCTGACAGTCTATAGATGAACATGAATTAAATGCACTATGTCTGCGGATGCTTTTTAAATCTCATATAGTAACTAACTACCTCATGCTAATATCAATGAATTTCCTTACATCATTCCTCTATGTATCAAGTGTCTTTTCAACGACGGTTGTCCATTTCATTTTATTCATCATGCGAACAATTTTTCTTTGTAATATTATGGGTAACATAATAGTTTGCCTACCTTCTAAAGTCTATTTGCAATTCTAGATTTCATACATCCTGTACATATATGCCACTTTTATAAATTACCCTGCTACATGCAAAGCGCTATGCACAACATTTAAGAATGGACGCAAAAAGATAATTGAATGCAAGTGATTCAGCTCGAATATTATGTAACAACAATAACAGAATAATATAACACTATCCCCACTATATCAGACATGATTAATATTTTATGTCATAACATTTTCATTTGCACGCTGGAAACAAGCAAGAATTTCAAGAGCCATGCATATTCTGTAGTAATTAAGGGATTTATTTTCAAAATTTCAAGGGTATTATTTTTTACAAACCAAAATGCATATATCGTACATTTTATAAAAATGGTTTTAATATTCTTTTAAGATTCAAAAATATGGACAGAGTCATTATATACCAGCCAAAAAGGAGTTAATACAAAAAACTGGAATTTCTACTGGTGACCCACTATAGAAATTAATGTTTTAATGTTTACATATTCTTTGGCGTACTAGATTTATTTTATATCTATACATGCATTTAAATGGAGTTAACTGAATTGCAGTTTCAACTATGCTTTGGGTATGCAAATTATTCCATAGAATTCTGATACTGTGACAAAATAATGTTAATGTAAGTTTATTTGCCTTAAAATTATTTTTTTTGCATCTGTTGACGAATATTGAATGAAAATACGTGCACATAATATTCACATATTTCTCAATAATTAATGGATACAATAAGATAATCTGAAGATTTACTAATGATGTCTATTTTTGTCGTTGTGTTGAAAGTCGAATCTATCCTGCATTCATTATTGGCCCCCTTTGTTATTTATCTTTGTAGTGGAGCTACATGGTAGCTCAATAATTTTTGCGTGATGAAATGAAGAGTATAGTTATAGATAGGTTTTTATATCCCTAATAATAATAATTTATTAGGAAAGGAAGTGAGTTGCCATAAAATTTTATTGATGCACACGTTGCTCAATGTAAACTATGCTAAATGGCCATGTGTGTTTATATAATGCAATGTTGGTTATTCCTCTAATTGATTTGCGATAAGGAAAGTATCTTGTGATTTATTCGAGAGAGAGATAAATGGATTATGCAATCAAAAATGAATGTTATGTAGGGACTTTTGTGTGCATTCGCTTATGTTAGTGCTATTAGTGGAATAAAATGAATGAATAATGATGACAGTGTCGGTAACTCCGCCAAAAACGATGAAGAAGCGATAGTAAGAGGACATTTAGCACAAATGATAGAAGAAAATCTTATAATATCTACAAGGACTCTGACTGTTTGTCGTTGTTGGCTTGAACCATTTGTAAAGTTTATTTACTTATTACATTCTGTTTGTTTATGGGACAACTGCTATTTGTCTAATTTGTTTATTGCAACATTTCAATGGAAAAATTCGTTCATTATTTTATTAATAGTCTAAGCTGCATGCATGCATCTAAGGGATACCTACATCAATAGTTAAACATTCAGCAGTTATCTCTTTATAACAATTCAATTGAACTTATTTTTGGTTGATGCCATTTATTTATTTCATTATTTAACTCTCCTCTCTCCATTTGAAACTCTTGAACATTTAATATGATAAAGGGAAGGAGGGTTGGTTTTCCGTTCTGAGTTCTGTTCCCAATTGCTAATTAGGTATTCACGTCCATAAATTGCCTGAGCGGCTGCATACATTGATAAATCACAATTTGCAAATAGATTCGCGAAACTTGTGATGACTTGAGCTGATAGGAGAAAAGGAAAGGTTTGTCAATTGCCCACTCTAAATCAAACCCATGGAATAAATAATAAAGTAAATACAAACAAAACAAAACTTATTGTTAGCTTATTACTTATACAAATGACGATGAGATCACTGGATTTAAATAACTATGAGCCAAGGTTAATGTTAAATTATATTGAGAGGCGCTTTGCTATTTAATTCATCATTGAAACTTTAGATTGCATTAGATTGGGGAGTTATTGCAGATATTCAGTCAGTCTGCATGGTGGCTACAAAGTGCCAATAGTAATATCCTTAGTTGCATCTAGAGTCTAGTCACATTTTGACTGGCGTAGCAAATGCAGCTAGCGATAGAAATAGAATCCTTTCATTTCTAAAGAAATCTTTTCAATTTTATTTTAATAATAGCTAAGGTGTGCGTGTTACAGTGCACTGAAAATTCGTCAAGCTCATTGTTTTTAGCTTGGAACGAATAAAAGTAACTCGTTTACTAGATTTACAAAAGGCTCATGCAATTCATTAAATGCGAGAGCGTGACGCTTTCGTAATCTTTCGTAATTGCAATGTAACAATACTCTCAAACTGTCTTGTCTACTTCAATACGAAAGTATTAAAAATATGCCAGTCTAAATCACTTGCCAAATATTATTAGATGTAAATAGTGTAAGTACATCAACTTTACACAATGGCATACCACCCACACTCCAACCAAACTTTAAACCTAAGGTCTCCACAAATATAAACTATGAATAGTCCTCGGAATAAAAAAAATGCAAAAAACCGCTTCTTAATATGGTCAACTAAAAGTTCCTATCTAAAAAATTAATTATATTTAATTTACGGTGCTATTGCAAGAAATTAATATAAATTAATGAATAACTTGAATACAAATGAATTGAAAAAACTCTTTAAATTTTCATAAGTTGTATAGGAATTTATATTGACCATATTTATAACAAAAGTGTAACATCTTTCACATAATATCGGTATGATTTTACATGCATGAGGTTATTAACCATTTTAGTGCAATGCGATTAAATTATAAAAAATATAAGTTCAAAAATATAATCTGCATTAACTAGTCGTGCACCTAATTGAATTTACTTTTAAAGCAGCGAACGACGTGAATGTAGCCCCGAATAGCGAATCTACAATTTTACAACTTTGATGCTACACATACGCACAAATACAATCTCGTTATGGGTTGTTGCGTATGAGAACCTATTTCTGTTCCTTTCAACCCAAACGCGTCAATTAAATTGCTTTAACTTAATTTACAATAGACAATAGGACTCACGAAGCATATATACACTCCACGTATATATTAATTGTGTATAGTTACATACCTCACATCACATATCAATTGGAAATACGCTTTGATAACATTAACCCAGTTTGGGATGCACAAATTGAAATAAGTGTACATTGAACATACAAAGAAAACAAGAGAGCTGTATTTTTAATAGCCCCTCTCCGCTATATATTCACTCCTTGACTCCTTATCCCGATATTTAAATCTCCAAACACAATTGGCAATTCATTGTTACATCCTACATATTATGCACTTATCATTAGTACATAGACTCGCGTAAAGGAAAGTCATGTCACGATTCAAATGTTATCAATTACATTACGGGAATGATTTGTTTCATTCATAAATTCAATCTCTTTATTTCGTGTTGAATTTTCTATTATCGTAAATGCAAGTATATAGTGTAAGAAATATTTGGTGGGATGGGAAATTGTTTTCACATATCACTAGGTAAACTACAA
>JAAAYG020011335.1:0-13112 GCA_009936455.2 Tomocerus minor
TGAGAAAATATGTGGCCGAGGATCTTGTTCCAGTCATCTGTGATAAATCAATGTCGTTATAGAGATGCCCGGTTCATTTGATAAGGGTATTGAGCCGGGACCGGGTTCTTGGGTTAGTTTACTGATAAAAGATGCATAGCAGGCATTTTGCTAATTCGTGGAAGTGTTTCCTTTGACGTTGGCATCCTGGAATGACATTTCCCTGACAGGACAATTGTCATGATAAGACGTCAAGGTCTGAATAGCCAAAAATATGGATTCAGCTTCAGGATCACCGAGCACGAGTGCAGGAGCCAAATCCAAGGAAATTAGGAAGAAGCCTGTAACGAATGGCTCTTCAAATGCCCGTCCCAGTGGACTTTACATCTCCGTAGATTTTGAAGTTTACGGCAAAGTTCAGAGTGAGTTTAACTTGTCTTTATTAGTTTATTCCATTTACTGAACAGAATTTCGCACTTTATATTTCGTGCCGGGTCTCCACTCGAGCACTCCCCTTCAGTCTTGGCTCAATTCCTTATTTAATCATATTTATGTTTATCATTACAGAGGTTCATTTCCGCAAGGTACGTTGAATTACATAAGTGCTTACTCTATGATCTTCGTCTCATAGACATAGTATATACACCTTAGGCAACAACATTCTGAAGACCTACTCTACTTCCATTCAACACGACAAGATTGTATGAAATTGAAAGTGGGTTTGGGAAAGTGGTTACTAGAGCTGTATTTTATTATTCTGATTACGTAGCAAATTCTATCCACTCACATATAAATGTCAAAGCCAGACACTTCACTCACGTGTAGAGTCAACTTACCTCATGACGTCATCATGACCTTATCAATACATCTAATTTACTTTAGAATAATATTATTGTGTCCTGAATACATTTCTAGTACACCGTGGCCAAAGCGAAAAGTCTTGGTCTCAGAGGTTGGTGTCGAAACACAGAAAAGGGAACTGTCGTTGGTGTCATCCAAGGCCTTGGCACATCCGTGAATGCAATGTTAGTCATACCTTAGAATAGTGTCTTCAAGAAAATCACTGTCAATTATCTCAGGGCTATTTCTCCACTAATGCCTTTCTCCTTCCTGCAGGAAAACTTGGCTCCGTTCCACTGGAAGTCCTAAGTCCAAAATCGAAAAAATACAATTCCACAATGAAAAAAGACTGAATGAAATGGAGTTTCCTGGCTTTGAAATCCTTCCTTAGAGTGACAGTCCACAACTTCATCGGAAATCGAAACTTAAGAACTTTCCCTCCAGCCAAAACTCCTAGTGCAGTCTCCACTAGAATAATAAACTTCCTCAGATGGAATACAAAGATATTTATTTATTGTATTCTAGGTTTCTACTGCAGTCTTTGTTATCTTCTATCATCATCATACAAAATTAAATTTAGTTGCAGTTGTCCATTAAAGGATTTCATTATTATTGGAGTGAGCATTTAATATAGCACCTTGAAAATAACAAGTTTCTGATGATGAAAATAAATTTTCTCATTTGCTAAATATGAAATGATTACGGTATACAGTTATTAGAGCATCGTTTCAATTCGATTAGTCTTGTAATCTGACAAGTATTCCTTTCGGCTCTACGGAATTCATAGCGATTTTAATTGAAAATTATATCTTTGATATTACATGTCAAGGAGAGAGAGTCTTGAGCCATTTTGAAGTGGCTGCAGAAACAAGAGCTTCCTATTACGGGGATTAATGTGTATAACTAGCTTAATTTTCCTAGATAGCTCTTGAATAATTACATCAAGACTAATTTATTCATAAGGTATCTGGAACTGATAGACCAAGAACCATGTTTGCCAATTCCTTTTTGTTCGTAATCTGATCTTGTACACTTGTAAATATTAAGGACAAGTTGAGTACACGACATTTATGCAAAAGCGGCGTTAGGAGTGCTAGAGGAAACCACTCGAGTTAATTTTCCGGTCTAACCAGGAGGAGAATTTTGGAGTAGGAGAGAGTTTATTGAATGAAAAGGAAGGAACAGAACAAAATGGTGAGATGAGTTGAATGGAGATGGGATCTAGTGCTTCTGCTATAATTTATTTCTAAGATACTCTTTATATTTTCAGCGAATTTTTCCCTCACGCCAGACATTCACATTTCATCCGATCGCCCACTTTACGACTGTTTCAGCTGAATAATTTATAAATTTTGTCCATAGTTTAAGAGGAGTGCTTGTAAGAGAAGGGCGCAGAAGAGTTGAGTGTGCGAGGGATAAGGCAGTTGAGAGTGTATTGGAATTTTGTGTATTTGAACAGGGCGTTATCTTTGCTAGAGGATATTTTCATTCCAGTCATGGAAAAGTGTAGTTCTTATGTAAGCAGTCCCGTCCAGTTGCGTCCACTAGTGTTCTTTCACACAATTTACGACTTTCTTTAACTTTATATCTGGTGTATATCATTTAAAGTAAAAGTTGGATGTTTTACTCTCGGTTTCTTTTCTGGTTTTCAAGGGAGAGTAACAGTGATAACGTATGGCATGACCCATGCTTAACATAACTTATGTTGCATTACTGTTAGTAGCTATTAACTAAAGGTGTTTTTACCATATGTTCCTCACACAAGGATTACATCCTCGATTGCGTGCTATAGAGTAGCACTCTGACGAAAAGATGTTCCTCCGAAACGGGCTCTTTAGCAGTAGGAACACATCCGTAGATGAAGTATTGCATATATATGACATGACGGATCTAAAATGACAAGAGAGACAAGGTTCGTCGACTCGAGTCAGGGAATAGGCGACGAGAAATTCCCAAGGAGCGCTAATAGTAATAGGAAAATCGAGGAGATTTTTCTTTGTGTCTTGTCAAGTGAAAAGAGGGGAAGTTAAATGATGGAAGGGCTCGTCTAGGCGGAGCAACACTCATATCATATGCTAACTCCATTCTATTAACTATAAGAGCAATAAAGAAAACTGGGGAAAAGCGTCTGGGGAGGAGCTCTTAGCTTAACGACTTTCTCTATTCCTTTCTTAGATCACTTCACATCAACATCAACATCATGCAACTTTGTCATGTCATAGTTTACTTTCTTTTGTGAGCATTGCACATTGAACATCTCACTTTTCTCATTTCCTTGCGGCTCTTGTCATCTCATCTCATGTTACACACATCCTAGTTCAATGTAAAACGACAAAGCACACAAGAATCTAGCCGAGCTCTCCTTCCTACATTCTCTACGAGAAAGAAACTAAGTAGATGTTCTGCTCTTACACCATAACACAGATGCTTAGTCCAGGCAATCCCGTTTATTTTCCTCCCAAGGTTTATATATCAATGGTTATTGGTTTTCTTAGTTATACGTAAGAGAGTCGTTCTAGCGGCATTCCTTGCCTTCTTCCCTTCGTTTCACTACTCTAAGTTGAAATTCAATGAAAAGCTCTCTTCATGAAAACATGGGCTATGCGGAAAGAAAGGAGTGGATTGGATTCGACGAGTGCAGAAATGAATAGAAGCTTGGCCCAATGTAATTTTCAAACATGCACTTGCATGCTACATACTTGCGGATGCGTGTAGGTGGATGAGGATGTGAATTCGACTCTTTTGCATTGAATACCACCACTGTGGATATAAGATGAGTTACAAATGCCTCTGCAAGGCAAGGTAAGCCAAAAAGAGTCAAGTTAGAGAGCACTTGAATTCAAACCTCTGAAGTATACTCGGAAAAGTCTCAATCTTTCACTGGCTTTCTACCTCAGTCAACCATCTCCATCTCATCTAGCTCTTTCCTTCCTTCTTTGACACATGAATAGAGAACCAACTCCAATTTTTCTCACTAGCCTCTATGCATTGTGATAGTCGGCGGGCGGGTGCGATATTCTGGATAGTATAAAGAGAGAGAGAGAGAGAGAGAGAGAGAGACTGTCGGGTCATACACAGTTCTTATCCTCCTCGACTTTTCCTCTTCCCCTACATATACATAGATCGTAGAATCCCAGTGGGAATTCGTATCCTATTCAGTTTCACCCGTATCACTACAAATACTGAAGTGTATTTCATTCCAGTAGTGTTCTTGGAGAAAATGTAGGTCTGTGACTTGCAGTCCTTGTAGTAGCATTATTCCTAGTGCAGTCCACTCACTCACTCTTATCCAGTCTGCTTCACTTTGGCTTTCTCAGTGCATGGCACTACAGTCGAAAATTCCTCTATGCTGTAATTCCTCTACACACACATACTGTATGAATTTATGTATGTAGGAAGTTTTAAATGCACATCTACCATGCTGAGCTATAGCCATTTATTTAGTATACATATAATAGTATTAAAGAGGAGAATCCCAGACCTTACATAAGTGGTTTAATAGTACATCTATAGGATATTATAGCCTTAAAATCCAAAGAGACTCCTCCACTGTATTATGGGTTACTGCTGTGAGAGAAAATGTTTCAATACTTTTCCTTCGGTTTGTTCTCTCTGTGTATTCAAGTGAAGTGAAAGCAAAGAACCATTCATGCCACTGCAATTCAAGGTTTACTCTGGCACCGCTAAAAGGGTGAATGGATAGTAAGTACATATAAATACGCTCCACTCTCTCTCTCTCTCTCTCTCTCTCTCAGTATCTAATGTTACATACCTTAACATAATCTAATGCAACATTCTCGACTACAGTGTAGTGCAGTGTAGTGTTGGCTGGAGAAAAGTGATACACTGCACTGAGTAGAGAGAGACAGAGTGAAGTTTAGTAAGTAAATAGGAGATAGACACAACAGATAGCTACATAGATAGAGTGAAAGCAAAGGAAAGCAAAGGGAACGAAGAATCATTTGTCCCTGCTCCAGCATCCGGAGGATCCAGATAGGACAGATGAGCTTCGAACTTCAGACGCGCAGTTTCCTCTCTCACTCTCTCTCCGCTATAGAGTCTTGGTTAACTTTGCTCCAGTTGGAAAGTTGTCTCGTTGGTAGTAGGAGGGCAGCCAGAGAATTGGATTGGAGGGAAGGCAAAGGCTACATTTCTCCTTCAGACTCACAGAGAAAAGCAACGGGAAACAGGGAGAAGAAGAGGAGCGCCAGAAAATTGAAATACATTCGACGCCTTGGACAATGCACCCACTCAACTACCAACAGTTCCTCCTCCAGTTGCTCCTACATTCTGGACAACTCAACACCAACACTGCACACACAGCCACTTCACTACAGATACGATAGTACCATAAATACAAGGCACATTTCAAACGTTCAACACTCTACTGCCCGATAACTGATTCAAAATCCTCGACTAGATACATACAACTCGTTGCGATTGCGACACTTCCTTTCCACTCATTTTCCCTGTGTGTGAATCACATTAGATTCTCGTAGGATACAATTGCTACTTGTCGACACAATAGAAAATTGCCATTCACTCTCTTCCTACCAATAACAGTTTCTCTCTCTCTCTCTCTCCCTCTTTCGTTACCGACATGGCTAACAATGATGATCCTTTCTCTGGAAAAAGTAGCGTCCAAGTTATCTCCATCATAGACATCGTAAGTGAGACCTCTTATTATTATTTCCACTATTCTCAACCTCTGCATCTTCTTTGTTATGCCCTCATTTTATTGTTTTTAGTAGTGGCACTATGCAGCCAGTTATTATTTTCTTTGTCTGCCTCACTCAAGTTACGTCTACGTCTAAGTGTGCTGCAGTGATTTTCTCAGTTTTCCTTCTTTTATCCGCACCCGGACAGGAAGAGGAAGAGGGAAAATCAGAGTGAAAAGCAGTCTGTTGTAGTTTGTTGGTTGAACCCTATGGGTTACTAGTTAAGTGAAAAGGAAAAGAAAGGTTTTCCTTGTAATGTGATACTTTCTTTTGCATTACGATCTGACGATAGCTCCTGGCGGCAATGCTCCTTTGCTTCTATGGGGTGAAGTGGGCTACTTACGATGTGAAGATGGAAGAGCCTGTTCCAAAGGGTCCTATATCTATTGAATCAGGTAATCGGAAAAATCCAATTTCCTTATATTCCCATCCCTATCCTGGCTAATAACCACATTTTTATAGATCCTTCCAGCATTCTCTCCCCACAAAAACACATTGTCCCCATTACCTTCTGTTGTTAGCATTCTACTAGCACCAGATATTTCACTTTTCTATATTTATTGCCCTTACAATTTATTTCTAGTACATACTTGAACATACTAGACTCATATAGCATCTTTTTTCTACTGAAATATATTGTGTTATATATAAAAGTATTGGAGTAAGTTGTAGCGCCGTATCAAATTTCATTAGATTTTCTCAAAGGTTGTTTCGACATACCTATTCTATTAAATGATGGGAAAAGACAGCTTTTAGCATAAGCTGAGAAATGCCAGAACTCCTGTTTGTTGTAGTCAGAGTTGAAGAGGCAGAAAAAGTACTGAACCGTATAGAGATAGTAGTGTGTAAAAGGTTTTATGTATATTGCTAAAAGTTTTCCGTGATTTCTTTCATTTATAGTGATTCGACACCCGTCTGTCTTCGTGTGGATTGCTGTTATCATCTTTCACTCCATGCAATTGGTTATGGCTTTCGTATTACTCAGCTCAGTCTACGATGTAAGAACATGATTTTCTATTAGTATGCCTACCTATTCTACACTCTCTAGCAATAATATGAGACTTATGATGAGAGTAGCATTTGAGTCTGACATTAGCATTTTGTGGAATTGTTCGTGTGTGTGTTTTGTGTCTGTGTCAATGGAAAATGGCAAAGGGGATTTCTTTTCTGTACAGAAAGACGCTGAGGACGCCTTGGGTAAATGTCAACTGTGGTGGTGCACGGCTGTGATGCTGTTTATGGTCTTGGCACTTGAATTAGCCGTAATGATATACCTGATGATATACCTGACAGGAATGCAGCCGATTTCCATGTGTATTTTTATTCTCAAGTTGATTTTCCGAATGGTGGCCGTTGTCACTGTGCGGAGATTTATGAAAAATCTGAAGAAGGCTCCGCCTTCTTCTGTCCATCAGAAAGTTTACATTCGATCAAAAACACATGGACCGCCGCCTTCTAATTATATCCGTTATTAAATATTTCTAAAATATACTTGATGTTAGTTTGTTAAAAACATAAATTGTTCTAATTATTGTAATACTTTGTGTACAATGAATGTATGCAACATTTAAGAGATACGTTTCTATAAGTAAGTAACTAGGTATTTCAAATCAGAATACTTTAACTGATATTTAGATATTCGCATATTTAATAGGACTTAATATCTACAACAAGAAACAGTGTGGGATTACGATTTTATCATCAAAGAGAGTAAGTATCCAATTTTCTATTTACTTATACAGACTTAACATATAATTAAAGTACAAGTATATCTCCTACCTACTACTATGATATTCTCTGAGTGTTAGTAAGTAGAATGAATATTAGTTACAATTTCTGAAGAGTCAGTGCTATGTAAATGAGTTGAAGTTCATATTTCACTAGTTTGCATCAGATAAGTCTTCTTCTTAAGTAGCTAACATGTTCTATCTTGAGAAAATAATCCTCACATAATTGAATTATTGAGGACGTACATAGGTATCTCATTCATAAAGAAGGCCTCGGCTTGTATTCGTACCTAAACTAAACGATTAAATAAGTAAACCACTAAAACTTTCTATCTCTATCGGCAGACTTAAATATTGAGTGAATAAAGTTCTGCATAAATAGATACAATTTAACTATGGTGTTAAGAAAAAGAGACGGGGAAGAAGAAGGAACGTAAAGTTTCACCAAAGTTCCCTTCCCTCACTTTACTAAAGACTCACCACAGAATTATTAAAGGTGTTGCGTTAGTATTTTAACGAGGGAAATTCCGCTCTCTCGTGTAATATTGATCTGAGAGAAGGCTTTTGTCTAACTAGTTATACTTACCTCAAAGTGAATCCCTTTAGGCAGTATTTATTCAAATCATTTCTCGTTAAAGTTGCACAGAGCTACCTAAAACATAGATATACAAGATGAGTCCCATCATCCCATCTCTTTAAAACCTTAATACGTGTACCTAGTGACTGTAGCCATATATAGTGTATACTGTGTGAGAAACAGATATTGCTTTGCTAGTGATCTGAAGAGGAAATAGAGAGGAAAGAGGGTGGGAAGGACTAACCAAGCGAGGTGTTGTCTATATAGGCAGAAACAGAAGTTCACCAGTGTCTATGTAGGTACTACTACATGTGAAGCTATGAATAAATAATGAATACAGAATCACAACGGAACGAGAGGAGAAAGGAAAAGAGAGAATTTGTGTTGAATGAACGTAAGTTCAGTTAAGTGTGTGTAGTGCTTGTGTAGTTAGTAGTTAGAGAGAGAAGGATGGTTGGAATAAAATCAAATGAAGGGTGAAGCTCATGAGGAAGCTCATTGAATTTGAATGACAGACATTGTGCTCTATAATTAATAGCCGAGCTTACTTAACCAGAGCGAAACAGAAAGTGAAATGATTTGATTACAACAGATAGGACGACTACAGGGTTATCAACGAAAAATATTCTTCTTCCTATTATAACTCCATAATTAACTCAGATACAGCGACTTGTTCGGTGGCTCTCTGCTAATAGCCTTATATTTTCCTTCCTCACTTTCACTTTAGCTAATTCTTCAGATACGTAGTCCATCATGGACTTAATGCTAGAGAGCGAGTGTGCAAAATTTAATTACAATATCTAAATGGGATGAGCAGGGATGGAAAGCTCTGGGAAAGCTACCTAGTAAATGAGATTGAGAGATGTGGTAGTCGTAAAAGATGGAAGTAGGGAAAAGGGGAAGACAGAGTGAGCAGACGATTATAAGTCAATTTATCTCAGCGCATCACACTATAGAAACTTTCTTTTCTTCAACGAACAAGTGCAGGACGGCAGCTAAAATAGCAGAGGATACACGACCACAATGTCGCAGTCAGGTAGCTACTTCTACTCTTATATTCTGTTTAGAGACACTGGAATAATGAAATTAGGCTAATGAGCTATCTGTGACCTCCTTCTTTTATATTCCCCCCTTTCAAATACCATTAATACACGTCTGGAATTTTAAAAACATCATTTTACACCTAAATATATAGCCTTCTTGCAGTTATTGCAGCCAGTAAACCTACCACTATAATACTCAACTCCCACCATTTCTCCGAGAAACATTTCTCTTGCCAATATTCCGCACTGGAAACTGTAAGACAATTATTTCTAATGTGCTCTTAGTGTAATTAAGAAAAAATTGTTGTATTTAGAGCATGTCTCATCCTCAAGGGCAATATTTATTTATTTCATTAACGAATTATTTTTTGTACAGAATATTATATGTAGATCAGTGATAGTAATTTCATTTTGGTTGTTAGAACAAAGATTCATACTATTCACATTGCACAAGAAGGAACACACACAGTTTGAACACAGAGGTTTAGAGGCTAGTTCACAATTTCACATACTATTTTCTCTTTCTACACGCTAACATCATATGCAAAAGTCTCTCCAACAATTGAGGTCACATTATTAAAATGTCTGGTGTACTGATGAAATATTGGTAAGTTACTTTTTTATTGAGTTAACATAAGGAAAGAGAAAATTGTTTGTGAACTCCCTGTTTCAATCATACTGTATAAAAATCTAATGCTTTCATTAGCCTGTAATAGAGAATGTGGTATTTCATTTCCCTAAATTAACTTTATAGAAAACTTCATCCTAGCTAAACCATATTGGCTTTCGGCAAAATAACAAAGGAACTTAGATGAAAGTGTACGAGTGACACTTTTCATTTACTAGTAATAAAGTATGAATAGGATTAAAGGAAGGAGATTATTATGTCCTCTGCATATAATATGGCACATTCTATATGTGATGAATAACAAATATTATACAAAACTCAACATTCTCTCTGTGTTAGTTACATCTTTAATAAGATAGTGAGGTAAGGAAATGGATTCCTAGCCCCTCTTTACCCTTTCTGGGAGGGAAACCAGAAAAATTTGGTTTCCAAAGTGGTAGCAAATATGTAAGCCGGGAACTGCCATAGTTTTAGGCCCAGAGGAAGATAGAGAGACGAAAAAGAAAGTCGTGTGCAATATTCTAATATTGTGTAAAACTCATGTTAGGTCCCGATACTTATACATGCTAGGCTCAAGAATTTTCATAATGAAAGCATTTCCTGTGGATATTTGTATTAAAGTAGGTTTGCCTACGGCAGAAAGTGGAAATTGATCACAAATCTTGTGCAAGTTCCTTGAGTTTGTTTGAAATAATGGCTCACATATATCAGTGCTAATATCTTTGTGAATTCTTAGTCAACACATAAGAATTTATCACAAGGAATGACATAGGAGTGAAAGTGGAATCTTTGACCGAGTAGCATTTATATATCCCTATTAGATATACATTATTATAATGGTTCTAGTAAGTAATATTAAAGTATAGTTATATTAAGAGTTAAAGATGCATTGTGTTGAATGGTAAAAAGAGATAGGATACTACAACAATACGTTAACTACATACATACCTAGTCCAACCATAAAGTAGAAAGTACAAATTATACTAAGACGGAGAAAAGTTTGTGGATTGATATAGATGGAAAGAGGGTAGACTAAGACATTTATGAATATTTCTGGCTAGAAAAAGACATTACTTAAGTACAGCTCTGATATTCTAGGGATGTATGTGAGTGGAAGAAGAAGGGGAGAGAATGTGGAGAGTAGACAGTCATATTTATGTCTACGGAAGACAGAAAGATAAAAATTTTAGGAGAGAAAGTATCTGGTGAAAATAAATTAGTAAAAAAGTGACGTACGTTGGTAAGTAGTGGAGAGAGAGAGTCGTAGTGTGGGGTAGGTAAACAAAAAAGAAGTAGAGATTGCGTGTGTGTTCCAGCTAAAACCACAACTTATATTTCAATGAAGACTATATACTCCTCTTCAAACTTCTATCATCTCATCTGGAAAATAAAAACTTAGTACTTTAGCTAAAAAAAATATGTATACCTTCTACACACTATCTATACATGAATACAAAGACAGAGTTGATTGAAAGCGTCGTGTATTTTTAAAGGCCTACTTATTCCTAGAGTGAGTTACTATATTATTATTATATAAGATTAAGTTAGAGATACTTAAGAGTTTTCCTTTTTACTTCGTAGGTGAATATGTTAATAAGATAGACTAGTGTGTATATTTATCTGTATTTCTTAAAAAAAAAAGCGGAATACAGATGTATCCAAGTTCAAAAGAACAAAACACTACTACTAATTTAAAAGACAAAAAGGAGAAAGGACTGGAAATTTCCTTGGAGAAAGTTTCATGTGCTTACAGCCAAGGTGTTTGTGTACGTTGATGCACACTTCCTAAGTATATTCCGGAGAACAAAGGGAATAACATAGAGAATTGTATGCTATCTGCCAAATTAAGGTGAAGTTTCCTTGTTTCTCCTCCAGTGTAACAAAATGAGATAGAGAGTTTCCTCTATATATATATTTAAGTAACACCTTTATAGCTATTAAGTTGTTTGGATTTCTCCCAAGTTTCTACTTAGGACTCACCTCCACTCAGCTCTCTCAAACAAAATTCAGAGAGTCGAATAGAAAAGTTAGAGCATTTAAAGCATATTGTTGTAAGCTATATGTATGCTTGTGTAGAATAGTATCTATCTGTAGTGCAGACAGACAGACAGAGAGTTTACTTATTGTTAGTGGCTAGAGTTCCTACAGAGTTTGTGGATTGAATTCATGTTCTTTTCAGATGTAGAGTGCAGAGAGGGAGTAGAGCTTGGTTGGTTACATGCCTCGATTTGTACATCTAACTTAGTAGTTCCTAGTAAACTAAAGTACTTAATGTCAGCTGTAATTTTAACGTTAAAAAAGCAATAAATAAGACTGCTTGTCCATTACATGGTCGTGCAACTCTCAAGATTTTGTTTACTTAGTTACGATTAGTTTACTTTATTGTATTCCACTTTGTTCTGTACGGGTTTGAGGGGGTAGCAATAGTAAACTAAGCATAACAGCGCCCCGTTAACACATTCTATACGTAGGAGTCTCGTCGTAACATCCTTGGGGAACAAAGTTTGTTCACATTGAGACAGACTGGACTAAGGCAGACGAGGACAAGACAGGATCACCCTTGGTCACCCAAACACTCGTGTTATTCAACTAAGAACTTTAAGTGCTCAACTTGAAATATAGAGGAAGGAAGGAAAAGGAGTTGAACAAAGTTAAGTAACAGAGGAGCATTACATGAAAGAAAAGTCCATGACAAAAACCTTTCTCCGACCAACAAACTCTTCTCTTCCGAGTTCGACTCTAGAAATTTTTATGTAGATAAGACTCCATAACTTGATACATGCCATGAATCCTAGCAAAATCATCTAAAGCTAAAGTTAGTGAAGGATGCTCCGTGCGATGTGGGATAGATGCCCAAATAATTCAGACGAATTGGGTCACGTACGCAGATATGGAGAAAATTGTGCAGAAATTGGGAAGATGCCAAATTAAAGTGGCAACTCGTCTTTTCTCTCATCCTCCTACTACATATTCTGCTAAATACATATTTACTTCATATACATTCATACATATACATACCAGAGACTTCCTTCATCCTTGGCTTCACTCTCCTGCTTCTTCACAGATACACAGGCAGCCAACATCAGACTCACTATTTAGTCAAATTGACTACCTAGTCACTTACTACATTAACTACCACCATCCGTACAAAAAGTTACTCGATCAAGAAGTCAACACAACACATGCTACCCTACAGCAGACAGAAACTTTCCCAAATGAAAGTCGACGCAAATATGCTACCAGTTTATTAGCTTCACCATTAAAAGAAAAATTTGCCATATGAACAAATAAATGCAAGTCTATACAGATATATAGAATGCCATATGCACAGATGTGCCCCATGACCAGTGCATGCCCCGTACTCCAGTGAACAACCTACGTGGAAAAATTTTTGATAGAATTTTAAAACAAACCCTTGCTTAATACACGTATAAAAATACGGGAAAGAAAAAAAGTTGGCACTTAGCTCAGTAGTGTATCAGACTAATCCTCAATTAATTGAAAGAAGATTCGTATTCTAAAATAATAGCTACTTTTGTCATTTTTATACTAGTCGAATTCCCTAAATGAATGTGTTGGATTTCTTTAATTTTTAATGAT
>JAAAYG020011346.1:0-18688 GCA_009936455.2 Tomocerus minor
ATATAAGCTACTTGTTTATCTTAATAAAATGTTTCGTTATTAAATATGATTACTAACTATAGCCTATATAATGCGTTCCAACATATATTATCATACATACATATATAATAGCTCTAATTACATACGAGATGTTTGTACAGTCGCAATTTATTTATTTTTTATTATTACTAATGGTTACTTAAGTGAAAGTTTATACTATTTATTAACGTTATGTAATATTATGTAATTAATTAGGGCTTCTTAGGGAACTTTAGTTTATTTATTAGACTGTACTGCAAATGCTAATTATATTTCTTCTGTTACTTTTTATACAATTTATAATTGTGATCCTCATTCTGCACGTATTACTATTGACACAAATAAAAGTTAAACTCCAGCACTTAGTTTTTGTCAGTATTTAACTACAAATTCATTCAGTTTTGTTACCACTGCATTTTGCTAACTACTTTCTATTATGTCTAGTGTTATATTAATTTAATAAAGGATTTAATTATGTATGTACATAGTGGAAAAAGCCAAGCTCTCTACAACGGAACAGCTCTGAACTGCTTGTATAAGTGTACAAGGTTAAAAACATTTGTGCCGCACTTGAATGAAAAGGCGTGTGTGGTTGCAAAATACGGTAGGTTCACAGTGGGATGTGGGATCAAGTGAATGTAGCAAGTTTCCCCATGTTTTTTCCATTTCTCTTAATTGACAGTGGTTGGATGTTGGATTGGATTCGGTTGTTTGATTTATCACCGAGTCTTTCATTACATAACAGTCGTATAGCATTTTACCCTCCTTTTATTTCTCCTTTCATCATCATGCTCATGATGATGATCATAACGATGATTCGAAATAATTTATTCTGCTACGTAAATGCACAGCACAATTAATGGAAAGCACTTCATTTCGCTAATTAAACTGTTTGTGTAGAGTCTTGAATTGGTATCTTTGTAGTTATGCATTAGTACAATAGTACAATAATTGAAAGAATAACGTAATAGGTGTAATTTAAGATGAAACAAAGCAATTCAAGATAAATAATAATATGTAACATAAAATATGATAATATAGTAATAACAAAATCTAAATGATATGATTACATAAATTACATAGATGGATAAGTAAAAGTAGAGACGTAAGTAATGTATTATGCATATGCTTCAAAAAACTCATTGAGTGGTGCAAATAAAGTCTTGGAACTTGAAATTACCATCTTGTTTTTGTTCATTTCATTTTTTTTCCATCCGACTCACTATGTCACTAGTCAATTATTGTCATCAGACGCTAGAGAGCATATTATTATTATCATGCCAGAGTTAAACAAATATCATTAATAAAGGTTTCTGCTCATCATCTTGCTATACCTATAGATAGGATTGGCTGGCTCATGTTCAGTTATTAGTTAGCACACAAGTCAAGTTTGAACATGGAATAGACATTAGATATAAAGTCGGCTAATTAAATCTTTGTGCTTCAGTGTAAAGGAAAAGAACGTTGAATTTTTCGCATGAAAAAGCATTATTATGGTATGCAGTGCAGGAAAAGAGTTAAAGAGGAGAGAATTGGAAAGGGGCATTGTGTAGTGGATCGGGGAAATTTTATTCTGCAGTGTGAATGATGAACAATAAATGCAATTTCCCCTGATTATTTCCACAGATAGCGAAAGAGAATGAGCGGATTGCTACATTCATAAAGAATGGCAATTAATATCTCACACCCTCTCCAGAATTTTCCAATTGAGTGTATCTATTAGTTTCCTTAGAGCTATTTCCTCGCCCGATTCTAATTCTCAACATGAGTGAGTGAGAAGAGTTGAGGTAGAAAGGATCATTTCATTTCAGAGTGATGTACTCATAAATGATAGTCTCACCAATAACTATCCCTCGTGCACTTGGGCCTTAAAATAAGGCTCTTTCCCATCCCTAGTCCACAGTAGCCAAACTAAGAGACGATAAAGAGTTAGATACCTATAATAATCATTCGCCTGCATTCTAGCATTTTCTATGGCAGTGCTACATAATATTATTAAATTGGAGGCGAGTTATAGGAGAGGCCCGCAGGAAGGGATACTACACACGGACAAACAATAATAATTGTAGTCCTGCCTCCTATACTGTCGAGCATGGATGAGAAGAGTTTTGTGAAGTCTGTGGAAGGACGGAGCGGGCCTGGAATAGAATGCAGACAAACAATGCACTACAAAGGCTTCATAAAGAATATCAGTGTGAGATCTGTAAATGGCATAAAGGAAAGCGATGAATTTTTCCAGGCGATGAATAACAGGAATTCAAATAATCCTTTATGTGCCAACACCTTTATGTGACTTATCGACTGTGCCGAATGCAATGGAACCCTTCCCTCCTTCATCCTTTCCTTTGCTCCAGTCCGGCCGTTGTCCAGAAACTTTTATTGCTCCGCCGAGACAATGCGACAGGATATGTACCTACTCCTGAAATTGACGGTGATAAAGAATGTCTTTAAATGCTTTTCTTCGTGTCCCATTAGCTCTTTCTTTCATTTCTATTTAAAGCATTCCTTCCCACTCCTCTCTCTCACTCTCTCCTAGGGCCTACTGACTACTGCCTACACATCTCAGCATAGCACGCACTTAAATAGCAGCTACTTATTACGACATTCATAATACACAACCACTTTCTTACAAACACCGGTAGCTAACGACCTAACGTAATAATAATAACTCACTACGTCTATCCTTTTTATGAACTCTTCGCATCAAATCTCTTTCGCCTTTTATTATCATCTGCAGTCCATTTCTCATTTACTAGTAAACGCTTGACTTGGCATCAGCCTCTCTTTGTGTCAATCCTGCATTACTTACCTACTAGCGTCGTCTCTCTCACTCCAAGACGACGCATCACACTTTATCCACTGTAATTAATGGAACCTACATATATATATACTGATATCTGCCACTTTTAATCCACTACATTTTTTGTCGTAGATCCATGAAACGTCTTTTCAAAAAATCTTAAGGCTTAATTCACCATTTCTCCGGAGTCCTATTATGCCTTGTCACCAAGCTACCTACCTACCTATACATAAATACAAACACACCATTCATCTCATACTTCTGAATACCCGCTCTCTCTCTCTCTCTCTCTCTCTCTGTTTGTGTATTCGTGTCCAGTCCTCTTCTAAACAATAATACAAACTACAGATTTCTAAAGAGACACGTTAGACTCTTTCATAGAAAGAGCTACAGAAAAAAATCTATGTAATAATTATTAACTTAAGTAGCAATTCATTTCCAAATGTACAAATAGACTATTGTACTCGAGTCCTGTAAAGCACAGAGCACTACAGTAATCATCACACGATCCCCGTGTATAATCTATTATGATATTATCCATTGCAGTACCGGATTTGCCTTTTGTCCTATTATATTCCCTTGTAGTATTCTTAGTGTAAATACTCTGAAGTTAATTTTGATTGCTTCCCATTCAATGCACAAGTGCCTACTCGACTATTCTGTGCAATAATCGCAAACAATTTATATAACATCTCTCTACGTTTTCTCATTAGGAAGGTATGATGCTCATGGAAAGCATAAAATGAACACAGTATAAATGACATAGATATTAAGGATGTATAAGTAACGAGGACGAAATGTTGGTGAGTGTATATTATGTAAATGTGAGTACAAGTTAGCGTTATGCATGTATTTGTTATGTTCGTAGTTGTAATGACTGGAATGGAAGAGTCGAGTGTTGCATGACTATGACAACCAAAGCAAAGGGTCTTTTTCTAAAGCTCATAGAAAATATTATCGATGCTGACAAATGTTTTCGAGTACAATTAGTAGTTGAGGGTAGATTTTGTGTGTAGTGTTTGCGTATTGATTGTTGCATATTATGCGTAGCAGAAAGGAGAGGCTAAGTAAGGCAGCTAATAAATCCTCTGCTCTTTCCATACGAAAACGCTTTGCCCACTCCCTGAATAAATGCAATGTCACAGCCACTTTATTAATGATCAGATTTTTTTGCCAGTCTAATGAAATCTCCTGTTTGGAGTAATCTGGAACTAAACATCCTCGATGCCTCTAAACAACTCTGCTTAGTTTGAATCCTATTGATAATGCACATAGTACATGGAGAAAATATTTTATGGAAGCTTTCTCTGAAATTTCAGTGAATCTATATCTATGTACATATGTATATGGGAATAAAAGAGGAATATGAAGTTTTATTTGAAAATAAATTTATTTATTTACAATATAAGAAGAATATAGTTGTGTGTTATGAGTGTAAGGATACGTGATTACTTTTGGTTGATCTCGTCCAAATAACAGGGAAATAGTGCTTTGACTATTGAGACTGAGGTTCATCTTCTCTGTATTTTATTTAGGAGGAACTACGTCGAGAGGAGTATCTAGGAGCGTAGCAACATGGATTCTGTGGAAAACAAGGAATGATAATCGAATTGTAAGAACTGAAGCATGAAATGGATATTAGGTACGTAATTGCATTTCAATAGGTCCTTTAGTTATTCTTGAGGCTTGCATAATATACTAGAGCTTCACAGACGTAGTTGCTCGCGAAACTAAATAAGTACAAGTAGAGGAAGATGCTAGTGCTGCACAAGTTTCCATATTATTAGTTGCCGTTTAACTACATTATAAATTGAGACGGGGTTATTCTATGCAAATAGGGACATGTAGGAAATGTGTGCGAGGGCCAAAACTGATTAACTTAGTCGATGAAAAAAGGTTTGCTCCTCTCCTTTTCTCCTCGCAGATAGGTTAGCAATGTATAAAGTATTTACCAATCATAGCGTAACAATATTAACGTGCAGTCAGTCTACCTAGGTAGAGAAATCTTTGAAAGAGCCTTGTTCATAATAAATAAAGGAGCCAGGCAGGCAGGCAGGGCATGCAGTAGTTGCTAACTACTTGGAAGAAGGAGTCTATTCTATTGTGAATGATATTTAGGTAGGCTGGCTGCATGTAGGAAAGAGAGAGAGAGAGAGAGATGTGTCTATGGTTGGATGTAAAGAACAGCTCGTGGCAGAGCACAGGGAAAATTTGTTTAAAGTAAGAAAAGACAGCGTCGACTGCACTGTACTGTGAATACATTAAAGAGTTGAGTACACAGACTTGCCTGTGGCTCTCATACTTTCGCAGAATAAAGTAAAGAAGAGATAGAGGAAGAAAGGCAGGGAGAAGAGAGGGAAACTGGAGAAAGAGAAAGAGAGAGAGATACAGACAGAAGGTTTGTCTACTTTACTTTCTCTATTTCCCCTGTTGCAACGTACATACAATGCTCTCTCACTGAGTCTGCCACTGCATACTTACACTTTCTCCCGGACTCCACTCACTTCAGGAACTAACGGAACGCGAAAGATTTCCAAAGAAAGTTATAGCCTTTCTGCTCTGCCAGATATAAGGACTATCTGCCTATCTGCCGACTTACCTCCGAGGGATATGCATATACGGCACAATGCCCAGACTACTCTCTTAACTATGAGCAGCTGTGACCAAAGGAAACGGAGGGAAGTCAGACGAGACCAGACTGCGACCATGGAGCAGAGGCTGAGCAAGCAGAGGAAGAAAGCCTACAAGGAATGCAAGTGGAGAGGAAAGCCTAGCGTCTGTAGGAAGGAAGACTGTGTAGGGAGGCAGCAAGGGATAGATCAGAAGAAGAAATGCAAGAAGGGCTCCTTTCCCTACCAACCAACGTTCGTTTGCTATGAATCGGGTTGTGTGAGCTCACTGAGCCGGAAACTACTTTCCTCCGAGAAATTCTCTACTTCATGCAAAAAAGCTGGGGTTATGACGCATTCTTTCTCCGATGTGTGAGACAAATATCAATGCCACAGCGTGCTCTCTTCCCATTTATTACCAAACTACGATACGATATATTTCACTATATAACTCTCTCTCTCTGTCTAGATAGATATATATATATATATATACAGAGAGAGAGACTCTGGCTGACGCCAGCTAACTCCACTCCCTCGCTTTAACTATCAACTCCAATCCAATTCAACGAAATGCAATGAAACCCAAATAACTTGTGTCTCTACGACGTCTTAGACTTATAAAACTCTGTTTACCTACAAAATAGGAACCTAGGCCAGTTTACCTTCGTCCTCCATCTAATGTTATGCAAAGGAGATGAAATAAGTACACATACATATACACACATCAACTAAATAAATCCATAATAGCACAATACACATTACTACGCATGTTTTTTAATTCCATATCTTTACTAGGACTTAACACAGACTTATAACACAGATAGTAATAGCAGCTAGTAGATATCGTAGCATATAGATAAACGTTGCAAGTAATATTACATTTCTGTTGGTATTGAGTTTTTATATGAAATGACATAAAGTTGGGGAAAATGATTTTATATAGAATGAATATGTGATGCTACAAGACTGGTCTGATGTTGTTGAAATGTTTAATGAGTATTGCAATCTGTTTCCATATGTAGTATCATGTAGTCGTCGTAGTTCTCTTTGTATCTTATTAGTAGGGAGAGAGGGATGAATGTATTTTAGAGACGTTGCTCAGTAGTGTGCATGTATGTATGTATATGTGGCATATTAAGGTAGAGTTTTAGTGAATGTAGAATGTGGAAATTCTTGATTTCCCCTTTGTGCAAAGCAACTCTTCTTTTTTGGAGTCAAGACTAACAATAGTGGATTTGTAGTAGTTCTCTGTCCTGTTCTTTTCAGCGTAATGAGTGAAGCGAAAGAAAATGTTGGAGATATAAATAGAAGAGAGACGGGAGGCTAAATTCTAAAGCAGAGAAAACAGACGACAGAGGACGAGGAAATCAAACGAGACCACAAGAAGACCTATGGTCTTTATCCAGCATTTGAGTTGGTGCATAAAAAGAAGGCTGTCTCTGCCTGTGTACATATAATTCAGTTTTGTGTGAGAGAAGAGCCTCGGCTCGCCTTGCCCTGGCTTGACTCCTTATTTCTTGCTTTTTAAGTGAGCCCATGTCTTCTCGCACAATTCTTTCAAGCAGAGAAACAAAAAGAGAGAACAATAAATGAGAAATATGACTTGAGCTTGATCTGCATTGCATGGCTGCTGTGTTTAACAAAAGTGGTCTGTAGATAGGCAGGCAGGGCAGAGGCTCTTGGTAAATACACAGACAGATATCTTTAGGTAGGGAATTCAAAGGAAATTTGCAGAGTTTTCTCTGCTATTCCAACTAATGTCAAGTGTAGTGCATTGTATGAGTTCCATTGTGTCCTGAATGGAGAATGTTATGTAATATGTACCTGACTGCCTATTACCATTGACTCTCCTATATTTTATTATGTAGAGCGCTTTATAAGCATACATGCCTGAGTAGCGAGGATTTATTTATACTTATGGAGAGAGACTCACGTAGAGTTGACTTTAGTCCGTGCATGTTATGTATGCAAGGAAATTCTTTAGGATGAATTGGACCGTGAAGTCATCTCTCAAAATAATGACTTGTAAAAGCCACAAAAAATCTCACAGGCCAGTTCAATCCAAAACCACAGTGGTAGTCGACATACAAGAAAGACTTGTGTGCACACTGGAACTACTACTTCTACATCTACGTAGACACATAAAATGTATACATATATATAGTAGATCTATGGATAGAAGAGAGGCACGAGGAGCAGCAAGCCAGCCAAACCATATGAAGCCAAAATGAAACCGCAAAATATCCCGGAGCGAAGGATTTCTCTCGATGAGTATTCCTATCAGACTCTCATTTACTTTCCTAGCACTCACTCCTTTCCTCTCTCACACAACGCTCACACACACAAACTAATATACTTACAGACTACAGACATGCACACACACACACAACCAACACTTAGGTTACGTCGCATGGAAAACCAATTCACCAGAAATATTACGTATTAGCATTTAGGAGTTTGAATGTGGAGCTAGGAGCACAAGAGGTAACACTGAGAGAGAACCATATTTAATTCTTTGTACATACATACAAGACATACTGTGCTATTCACCCTTAGTTTGTATGCTCAACTTGAACGCAAATCCACGTTCCTACTAAAATATTAGCTTTAGAGACCTTCTCATTGGCGTGGAATGAATGGAGAGGGGGTAAAACAGTCCAAACACTAATTCCCTAAATATACGTAGGAAAATCCAACGAGAAACCCACGGCAAAACTCCCCAATTCAGATCCCTCTCAATTCTACCAAAGAGAAATAGAGTTTCAATGAGAACTTCTGGAGAAAATTAAAAAACAGCTGTAATTGGGACTGAAATTAAAATACATGCACATCGTTTTCCATGATCACCACTAATGCTTTCTATATGGATGCGTATTATTTTTCTATTGTAAATACTGGAAAAATTGGGAATATTACCAAGTTGGGCACCAATTTTGTCTAAAAGTCTAAATATAAAAGTTGAGTGTGTAAATTTTTTCTAAAAATAAAAGTAGGCAGAACTGAGAACTCTCCTTTGCATTTTCCCAAGCTGTAAAATTGACAATGAAAAGTTTGATAAAGTTAGTAAGGAAATGTGTAGGTACACAGAGAAGGCAGGGCAGGAAAATAACGTCAGAATGTGAATGAAGCCTTTTGCTAGTTAAATAAGCGTGGGATTTGATTAGAAACGGTTTTAAAGAAACGTCTCGGAGTAAAAAGAAGAAAGTTTAAAAGTTTTAACTTTAGTTGAGTTTTGTTGGTGTGCGTGGCTCGGCGTGACTTTTCCTGGTTGCTATAATACAGTCCTCGCTCGTCACTCACATAGTAAAGTAAGTGAGCGTCATATAAAACCGGATCCTTTTCAGCGTTGCATTGCATTGCGTTACGTACGCTAAGTTGCCAGTGCATTGCAATGGAATGTATTGCATTGCCTTAGTTTAATCGGAGAAACGGACTGAGAGAGTGAGCTTAATGTGATGTAAGTAAGTAGTATGATGGGCTATAGCTACGCCTTCACATTAGACTGGGCGCTATAGCGGGGGAAAGGCGTGCGTGTAGCCGCCACTACCACCACTCACTCTCCACTATATTATCTAATGTATGTATTAAGTGTAAGACAGTGGAATGGAAACACTGTGCCTAAGTAACCTATCTATCTCTCTCTCTCTCTCTATACTTTCTCCTTAGCTCACTGCTAAGGGATGGCTTGGCTTGACTTTTACTTTTTCGTCGTCACCATCGGATCCGTGGCTGTGGCTCCTGCTAAGGACTATAGGCACGGCACTCACGAACGAGTACACAAGAAGACCATAATATCCATCTCATCTTTTCCGCCTTCACTCACTCAGCTCAGTTCACTCGCATTCACAACAGCTCAGTCAGCTCAACTCAATTCACCATCACATTCTTCACCCAATTACATAAATTCATCTTCACTTTTATTTTGTCCTTCACCTTCACCTTACGGAACTTACTTACGTTACATTACGTACTATAACTCCATCCAGCCCACTCACCCGCAGACCCAACCACACCACATCAAACCAACCAAACTAGACCTAAACAGGGTTCAATGACTTTCACTCAAATCATTTCCCGTACATTGAATTTACTTTCTTAATGGAAATACACTCCTTTGCCATTTTTTTGCACACCACTCCTTTCTCCAACCACACACCGACTGTTCATTCACCTGCCTGCACAACCAACCACAGCCTTTCTATATTTAATTAACTTGCTACGCAGTTCCAGTTACTAACTAGCACCATATAAACTCCATATGTCCAATTTATGAATGCCCTTGAACTTCTTATTAATAATTATTAATTATTTATTTAAATAGAATTTTTTGGTTCATTAATAAAAACACTTTCAAAATGCTCCATTCATGACAATTTCAAAAGAAATTCAATTATTTTTGTGTCATAAATATTTTCTGACAGGGAATTTCATAAACGTTTTGAACATTTAAGAATGAAGACAAATTTGTGAAGAATTAATAACGTAAATTGGACGGAAATTGTTAGTTTTTTTTACAGTTTGCTTTTCTATGGACTTGCCGTGGGTGTAAAGGGTAGTAGAGATTAATTTTCAAAGGTTCTTTGTGTGAAAAAATTCATTTTGCCAGTAGCTTCTGTGAGAAAACTAGAGATTTTATTTATTTAAAGGACTTTCGCAACATCTGCAGAGCTGGAGGCTTTGTAGAAGCTAATAAGTGAATAGTAGCAATGCCTGGAAATATTGTTCTGTGTGTAAAAAGATTGATAGAGAGATAGGAAAGTGGATATTCGCTGGTGACATTTATATTTGAGCGTGAACAGGATGTTGAAGAAGAGATTGGAATTGAAGCGCATATTGTGATTTAGAGTCCCTAGATGAAAGACAATGTCAGGGAAGACAAGTAATAGGAGATTTTCTTGCTAAAAAGTCTCTGGGCGTGCATGGAGACAATAAAGGAGCTGTGGAGATGGTTGCACATGTGAAAATATTGTCTCGTCGTTTTTCCTCTGTTCACTTTCATGTAATCTCCCTATAATAGTCTCTGTCTGCATTCAGAGATGTGAGGAGAGTGGAAAGTCGAAGGAAGAGGAGTCGTAAAATAAAATGGTGTTGTCACCGAGAGAGTATATGTATCAACTGTACACGCGTTTGCATAATTTCAAACTTTTCATTTCCGTTCCCGTCACACTGTGAAATAGGAGAGAGAGAGCGAGAGAGAAAGAGAGAGAGAGAGCGAGAGTGTCTGGCTTGGGATGGCAGAGGCAGAAAAGTAAAGAAAGACAAGTCAAAAGGCAATATAAAATACAATACAGCTCTCCGCACTAAAATAAAGCCGACAAAATAGAAAATCTCATTTGATAGTAAGGCTTAGTTGGAGACAACATTGAGGAGCGCTCCTGCTGCATTGCACGCTTTGCGAATGAGATCCTCCGGAGTTGTACTAGAAGAAAGGTAATGTATATTATATGTTGTGTACTAATATTAGTAGCTCTACAGTGTTAGAGCCCTAAGTGCGCAAAGTGAAGATAAAGCAAGCATTGCCTCACACAGAGCTTAGTATTCCTCTGTAGATAGACATAACAATATTATAAGAAATATATATTATATATATATAGAGAGAGAGAGAGGATTTCTATTCGGGAGTTTAAAGGAAATAAAGGAGCGCATCATTTTCTGCACACTCACACTCAGCGACTTCCTCTTGCTCCTCATCCGTCCCGTTTTGCCTTCCCTTTCCTTGCTGCCCGGTTCCAGGACTTTTCGGAATCATCTGCTCTTGTTTTATCTCCGACCTCCACCCTCCTTCACTTCACGTTGTATAAATGACGTGACTTTTACTCTCAGGCCTTGCATGCAATGTCAAAACAAAAGTTATCTACGGCTAAGTACAGGCGGATAGGTAAAGTGCTCATTGTTAGTCACTCACCAATCGTCCCTGCACAACAAGGGAACAAAACACTCCGGGAAAATCCGGAAGTGTGAAGATCCATCGCGGAAGACAACACAATATTCCATTCTGCCATTAACCATCATTTTCCATCCGTCTAATCACTTCGCCCCTAAATATAAAAAATGATAGAAAATCACAGAGTCGGAGACACGCTACGATGACTTCAAATCACTTCAATGAAATCCAATAGCGCATTATATTATACGGTTAGCACTGCTGTGCACTGCAGCACAATCCTCGCACACACACGAGGAGCACAGGACACAAAACACTATCATCGCATATTGTTCCGTCCCATTCCCCGATCTCCCAAATTATCAATTCCTTTATACTCCACTCCATGAATAGATAGTCAAAAATAAATCTCATCGTCACTCTATAAATAGCGTACTTACCATAGCATGCCACCCAACTTCCTACACTCTTCATTTCCTTCCCTGTAAATAACTGCGAGGAGGAGAAAGTCTGATTTCCTTTACTAACTCCTAAACAGACAATCTAAAAATATTTTTCAACCTACTAGGGATTTACTATAAGTTTTTTCATTTTTTTACCATATTTAACAGCTGCTCACTATATTACATTCAAAATAATAATGAAATTACTCAGATGAAAGATTAAAGCGTAAGTATATGAAACGTCTATTTCCAGTATTATTATATTTCATATTGAATGTAGTCATAAAACCTGCAGCTAAAAATTACTGCAGTTAGATATTAGGAAATATAGAAACACAGGTGCTTAGTTTGAAGAGAAGATGATGCTATGGATGAGTATTAGGTGGGCATCCTTTATTTCCCCTATGCCTATATATCCCGAGACAATGTGCAGTGCAGCAGGAGTGGTGAAGCCAAGCAAAAAACTAAAGTAACGACCAGAAGATAATATTTCCGTTTCAACGAAACTGGAGCACAGAGTAAATTAAGTGAGAGAATACTATCGTTAAGCAAAGCTCAGGGAGACCTCATTCAAGTAGATAAATTAGTACTAACTCCTACACGTGCTACTCTCTACAGATCTAACGTCCCTCTACTTATAATAATATTATCCCTTCTTCATATATCTAATGAAATATAGTTCTATAGGAATTCTTGAGCTAAACTGAAAGATGATCTATAATAAAGACGATACATTTAGATAATAACTGTAAGTGTAATAAAGTGTAAACCCATAGTCTTCCCAATCATAATATTTCCATATAGCCGCCTCCTAAAACCCAGAGTAATGTCTTGAGAAATGCATTTCGGTGCGTTGAGGGAGGGAGGATTTGGGAATAGCATCTCTAAGAATATAAGTATAGGTAGTTAAAAAGCGTAGGGAGTGGAGGCTATAGCCTACCTCACAGCATCTACTTATTAATCTTTTGTAACAAGAAGTAGAAGAGAAGAAGATGGGAAGATAGATTCGATCCATTGGCCGTGAAGGAGAAGAATTTCGGTGTAGGGACGGAGGAAGCATGTGAAATTCCTCGCAGATAACCAGGAAACCTTATCATCCAGTTTAAGTGCATAGAGGAAGACGGAGAGTGCAGATAGGCCTCTGAGTCGCTATAGGGTGCGGGTCGTTGGAGCGTGCGATGAAGGGAGCAGAAGAGCTGGCTGTCTGTCTGTCTGCCAAGCTGCACTCTCCTTTCTTCTCCTCCTTCCTTTCTGGGAGAAGAGGCTCTGTCGGGCGTGCATGTCTGGCAGAGGGAGAAAGGTGCGGAGAGAGTCGTGACATGCGATGGCAGGGCGAGTGGGAGGGGGGGGTGCTCAGGAGGCGGCCCCCGCCCGAGTCCTCCCGCCTCCGCCCGCTTTCTCCGCCGCTCGACTCCTTCCGGCGCCCCTCGTGCCCCCTCGCCCTCCCTTCGCCTCCGACCACTTTCCCTCCCTCACACCGAGCACAGCACTGCAACAGCCACGCAAGAAAAGAACAATAACCAAGCAACTGACTTCAGCTCAACCGAAGCAAGTGCATGAATTCCTGCCACATTTCTGTCGTCACTCTCACTCTCCTCACTCAACAGAAAGAGAGAAAGAGCGAGAGAGAGAGAGAGAGAAAGAGAGGCCTATAGGAAGGACGGGGGAATGTAATCCAAATGCGCCACGCCATCCAGCCGTGCCCTATCCAGCTACGTACATCAGCTGATAGGATCTGATGCTCAATTCTATGCCCATTTTCTCCTGCTTTTTACATAATCTCAACTCCAGTCTCACTCAGACACTCACTCACCTATGCATGTGCGTGCCGTGGCGTGGCCACCGCTTTTTCACTCTTATCCATTCCCAACTTAATTCCCTTATTTACTGCACCTTGTTCTTTCACTCACCTCATAATGCTACTAGATATTTAAGATTTTTATTTTGCATAAATATCTGCGATGATAATAAAATTTGTCAGAAAAATAGATTATTTAAGGAAGAGACTAAAAATTAGTTTGTAGGTACCTACTGAATGAGGAGATATAAAAATAGAGCAGCATGTAGATTATCATTAGTGTTCTAAATAAGTTGTAAGGGATGATGAGTAGGGAGTAGGGATGAATAAGAGAACACCGGGTGGGGACTTAATGAGAACTTCCGCCTGAGAAGTCCTCAGTCATAATAACATGCAATTAAAGGGATGTGTTAATAAGAGTAGATGAGGTAGACAGAGTCAAGAGCCTCTTTCTCCTTCTGTTACTCGATGGGACTAGACAATGAAGAGAGGAACAAAGGGAGAAAGTGTCTCTCTCTATTCCCAATAAGTTTTCTATTGAGGAGCAAGAGGGGATTGATATGAAATTATACGTTGGGCATTCACAGGTTAAGTCCTTGCATGGCCAGGTCGGCTGGGGATGAAGATGTAATGATAGAGAGCAGTGCAGTGTAGGGAGTTGAAGGTGTGCGTGAAGAGTGGATTGCAACAATTGCCTAGTGACACTCAGCGAGGCAAGTCAAAGATTTGATTGGGCCAAAGCTTGAAATTGATTTGGGAGCACGTGTTTAGCTGTTACATCTTTTCATCTGGTCGTTCGTAATGAAGCGAGACTGATGAGGGCTCCGTTTTGCTTTTTGCCTTTCTCCTTGTTGGCTCACTCACTCGAGTGCAATGAACAAGATCACTCCGTTAAAAACGACACAGGAGCCAAAGAGATTGATCCTTCTTTTATTCGGCATTTATTAAGCTTTCCCCATCCCTCCTTCCGCTCTCCTCCGATTACTATATCATCTCTCTCATATTATATTCCAAAATTTATATTAGTAACACTGTTACCGAGGGTGGTGACTCTTCTATTCCATGGCAGTTGCATTCAGAGAGAGGAGATCTATTACACACAAGTGTAGGTAAAGCCTGCCAGATGATATTGATACGCTACGTAAGAAGACTATGACCCCACTTCCGTTTTATTCTGCTCATCCTCATACTCTCATCACGACACGGCATCACAATAGAAAATAAACGACTCCCTCCCTCAAATCAACACAATTGACAATCACCCGGCACAACAACCAACTCCTGAACACTTTTTAATCTCTTCGGCTCCTTTACAGCGACATTCCCTATTAATCTTCTATTATATTCAATATTATGTCATAGATACACCTAAATACAATTCTAAATCACTATATATATTTATATTGAATGTGTATATAGGGTTTGTGTGTATGCTAGTAAATTAAAGTTGGCATACTTACATGACCTAACCTATGTGAACCTTGCTTACATATCAAATAACAATCCCACACATTGACAACGCACTCCGTTCTCCGTTTTCCCGATATTATTAAGCATTGTCAGGCCGACTAAAGATGAGATAGGCCGCTGCTGCGAGAAAGGGAAAATTTGTGATGGATGTGAATGTGCGGCATCTGAATAATAGTAGAATAAGCCTTACTTTGTGTACCTCCGGAGTACCTGTTATAAAAATAAAGATAGACGCACCCTTTCCATTCAAGTGCTAACTGAACTGTAAGTACTCAAAGAAAACCAAATCTCCACCAAAGTAAAACCTACTTCTATAGGCAAGGAAATAAATCCTCTGCGGAGCTATATTGCTTTTTAATTGAATTTCAGCCTTATTCGTCCTCGATGTCTATACATATGCCCTTCAATGGAAAAACATTTATCATCCTCCATGCTAAAAAATAATATTGCATGCTATTTAGAATGCAGCTTTGCATTAGTAGAATTTGCAATTTAAATATTAAAATGGTTTAAATGCTTAACTATAATTTTTTTAAATACTAAATCAATTCTCAGAAACGGAAAAGGTTATATATTTATTTGAGTATTTGAAACAAAATAGAAACCATTGGGTATCTGTTGTAAGAATTTTAGTTTAGTGCTACTTGAAAGTGGAGTGGTTGTAGAATGTGGAGAGTGATTGACATATTATTTATATTTCACAGTTGAATGGACGGAATAGATAAATGGGTAGTTAAGTGGAGATGGCGAGTAAGTAGTCTGACATAGTTAGCGTGCTATGCCTTGCTTGTGTTTTCTTGCCAACGGATATGAATCTAACTGGAGTGAATTGTCAGGAAATACGCTCTTGTGAGTTCGGACAGTGGAGTGTGGATGGGCCGGGCTGGTTTTTGCATGGAACAATAAGTAAGTACCCTTGTCATTGGAGCCATTTGGACAAAAGTCGACTCCATTTCCACATTGACAACAAAACAAAAGTGGAGTTGAGACGTCGGCGAGCGAGCAAGTGATCATGTGAGGAGGCATCGTCCCATTATCTTCATTTTCCTTTTGAATGGCAATGAAACGCAAGTCCCATGCATAGCATTGCAAGAAACATGAACTACTCTCAATACAAGGCAGCCAATAACACGATAATACCGAAACGTGCAAACCAAACCACTCTACTCACATACATTTAAAAGTGACTCTGTTAAAATGCTCTATATATATACACGGACAGTAGAAGGAGAATAGATAAGGATGGCAATAGGGATGATAAAATGTGGTTAAGATATTTACGTGATATTCTTATAGGACGGAGAGGGATATTTATATGAAAGGGCTTGGAATAGAATGGAGTGGGAGTTGTGTGTGCAGAGAGAGAGTGTGTTTATCTGTAGTCACTCAGTGTTTCTGCCTGCCCATCAAAGACTAATCATACGGAAACAAATAGGACATGACATGACATACACTCCTACCTATTTACTCTATCTCCTGCTCTGTAATCAAATGCACTGCCCCAACAGTCCTGACCTGACATCCCTCTCATTACCAACTAATGTCCACTCATTTATTTCCCATTTGACTACCTGCCTGCCCTGCCTGTCTTTCGAAATGCTTACAACTGACTTATTTACAAATAATAGCATGTGGGTAGTGCAGGCACTTAACAGCACCTTCCTTCTCCCTACATTTATTTACTACTGCAAACGATCTGTCCATACGAGAAAGTCACGCAGGCACTTACGATCACAGTCTGTCCTTTATTATTACACACTACTAAGTGCATCTTTATGTATCTCCATGATAATTGCAACTTTTCCAGTAGATACTATCAAGGAAAATAAAACTGACTAATTCCTGAACAAATTTTAGCAGTCTTTGTTTTTACTACTACAAGATAGTAAAACATGTTTTCTCCTTGTCGTTTCCTCGTTAATTGTGCGAAGGAAATATCAGTGTATGATATTTGTTCAAGCTACGTCCTCTTTATCATACTGGGGGAAGGAATTTCTTTGGTTTTGTCTTTGTTAACAATGGAATTTAGGGATTTTTTCTGTGTGTACATGATATTTATGAAAGAATAAATGTATATCGTGGCAGATTGTATAGGCAATATATTTATTTTGTAATGAAAATAAGAATATGAGCGTCATATGTCTCCTTGTGTGGTTTCGGAGTGGATTGATGGTGACGAGAATTGTGAGGATGATGTCTGGTGCAATACAAAGGTACATCTAACTGAGTAGACACAGAGCCAAATGAACTCTGATTGTCAGTCGAGGAGGACATGGACGGTGATGTGATATGATACTAGATAGGGAAGACGAACATCTAATTCCTAGTTCACTCTAATGCTAAACTAACATAAGGACTAAGGAAAAGGACTGGACAGAAAACTCTAATTCTCTTTTCTACAGCATTTGTATTCCTCGCCTTCCTTCCACTCAGGGTCTGTGCGTCTAAACGTTGACGAGTAGGGACATTCCCACAGCCAGAGCGTCAATGTGGTGGGAAAGGGGAAGGGGGGACTATGTCGAGAATTGCTTTTCGTCTTGGGTGGATGTGCCGTTCGTTTAGGTTACTTCGGCGTTCCTTGTCCGCCCGACTCTCTGTTCCCTTCTTTCTCATCTTCTCGGTTGACTGCCTCCATTCTGACCAGACTTGACGGCTAATCTGCCGTGAAGTTAGAAAACTCTACTCTGGGAGTTTCACCACATGGCTAAAACATAGTACGGAGTAGTCCTGAACTGACGATGAGTTGAGCTGACTGAGCTGAGTGACTGAATTCTACTCATCTCTCATCTGCGGAGGTAGATGCACTAAAATAAACTCACGATATACACTCACCAAATAAATCCAGTTCCTAAGGTGCCGATAATAAATATAATATTTTCATCTCTCGCTCTCGCTCTCTCACTCTCGCTTTAGACTTGTATCTCTCCGAAAGAACAATCTTAAGTAGGTAGGTAACGGCCTTAATGTTATTATTTAGTATGCAACTTGTATCTCATCTTTTCTCCGACTCGATGCAGACTCCATACGAAATGGAAAACAAGGTACCATGAGCATTTTAGACTCTTGTGCATAGATTCTCTCGCTTCCTACATCTATTTACACTTTTCTACTAGGTATGTAGCAAAGTTTTTCCATTCAAAATGCTCTTTGCAAAGAAGTCTTCAGACAACACAAAAGAACTGTCTGCATTCAGCTCCCAACTGAAATTATGTGAAAATCTCATTCTTTCCATACATTTCCATTGTAAACAAAAACTCATAAATGAAACTTTATTTACTTGACTTGGAGCTACGGAAACTATTTAACAAAATAAATATTCTGTTGTTTTTCTAAGTAGGTATGTAGTAGGTACCCGCTATAAATAATATTATTATACAATCTATGTAGTCAAAATCACTTTGCTTTTTATTCGAAAAATATACCTTGAAAGCTAAGCGGAAGCGTAACAAATATTGTTATTTATTCACAACCAAGAAATTATTTCATCTACATAGAATAACAGCAATTTCAATGTGTCACTTACTACTCCTGGATTGTTTGTACATTTTATTTAGCATTTTAATTTTAATTTTTATATCCTGATACAATACATAGGTATAAATGGTATAATATTATCTTCATTTTTAAATCAGTCATTAAAAACATTTCTATTGTTGAACAGAGTTT
>JAAAYG020011357.1:0-23408 GCA_009936455.2 Tomocerus minor
TGGATGATTTTGCACGCAACTGCTGCGTGCGTATGCCCTCTGCAATGTGCAATGAGAATGACGTTATTTCACCCATTGTGCTAATTACCGGGAACTATGACATTCATGAAGTAGTGAGTCACTAAAATTCGCAATAAAACATTAAAAATACAAGGCATTAAGATAATAACATGTAGCTCATTCATTATAAATTGACAAGGGAAGAATGAACAGTCAACAGTACTAAAAAATGTTGAATTTAAAATGATCAATTGAAATTTCTCCAATAAAAAATTTGGAGATTTTTTTGTTTCCAGCGGAAATGCAATTGGAAATGATAACTTCAGTCCATTATTGCATTATAATTGGGAAGATATACAGGCTGGCTGGATTGAATACATTGATGTTACAGATTGTACTTACGCTTGCCTTTTGGACAGTTTTTATTGCTCAGAAACTGATTGCCAGCCTTCTCAACAATAAATGTTTTTTCTAATGGTGAGTATATTTTAGGTCAACTTCTAACAAGACAGACACTACCAGCCAGTTGCTCCAGAAACAAACAAAAAATTTCCCCATAAATAGTAACAATCATTAAAGAAGCCTTATAACTAAAAACCTATAATTTGTCCATCTATAGCAGGTCCTTTGGATTGTAAAATTGAATTTCAGCATTTCAATGAAGTTCGTTGGCACTTTCTGCATCAGAAATTCACCATGCCCTGTGCAATATGCAGTGAAATGAAAATGAGCTACTGATGTTAATGAGTGAGCTGCTTTACTCGTCTTCTAGTCAGCAATACCAGCCATGGGTAAACTCTACATGTGGTTTGATTTTATCTGACCCGACACGGATATGTCAAAATTTAGTCAACAGTCTTCGACATTATGATGGTGATCTGTAAAACAGACACCATATGAAACAGATTCAATACCATTACCGATTATGAAATTACGCAGACACATGGGTTCAGCAAACTTGTGTGATATGGTGACTTTTTTTACTGATCACCATCATAATATTTGGTGGTGACTGTCGGCGGAATTTTGTCATGTCCGTCGGATTCGAGAAAATCAAACCACTAACCAACAATGGGGTTTTTGACTGATTAATACTTGGGATTCCGTCCCGAAAGTCCACCAAGTACCATTACGGAAAATGCCAATTTAAACCGTGCATGAAGAGATGCCGGTGCTTCAATGCATTGAGATTATTGTTGAATTTCAGGAACATAATATTCAGAATGTCAGTGGCACCGGAGATTGGAAATTATTATACCCACCTATTCCGGAATCAAAAATTAAAATATAAGTATTTATGGCAAATAAACGAGCAAAAAAACTGAGGCACTTTAGGAAAAAAATCTTAAATGTCGTAAGGGGTAGATTTCAGCCTCAGCCCACGTAATGTCTCTCTCTCTATAAGTACGTCTTTGTTTGATTTTCAGTTAGGAAATGTAGTCTTAATGCTGGGAAGATGAAATTCTGAGCTTCCATCACTGATCATTAAATTTTCGATATTTTCCTTTAACCCTATTGCCCTCTATACCGATCAGGTAGTCAGTTAAAAAACTGCAAATAAAGTATGCAGTATAATTAGGAAAGTCTGAGTATGTCTTCTACATAATCATGTGCGTGAATAATCAAATAACCCAGCCATTACTCTCCTAATTGTCCATCTATAACATTATCAGCCTGGTAACAGATGGAATCAAAAATGCCTAGGCATGGTTTAAGTTTCAATTAATTTGTAGCCATGTATTTGTTTGTAAACACCATTTAAATAATGTATGGCATGATTTAAAATAATTTAGGGGTGAATAGGAAAGAATGTATTTACACGAGGAGTTAATTTTATTACAAATAAAATATGTTGTAAGTTGTAGCTGCGCATCCGATAAAAATGTTAGAACGCGGAACATGGTTTATGCGGAGTTCAATGAAATAAAAATAAAAAAGCTGAAAGTGCATGTAAATGGAGATTTGTAGTTGAGTTTAGTAGGTTGGGGTTGTGTTGATGAATACCTTTTGGTGGTATTTAATTCATCGCCAGAGTTGTGTATGGAAAGAGTGAGGGAAACGCGTCGAAATTATGTAAATGTCCTTTTATCACCACTTTTACTTTCTTCTGCTTGGCTGTACGGAAGAAATACGAGGCAGACACGACACAATGGGGTAATAAAAACATCGTTTATTCCTTTGGCACAGTTCGTTGGTATTGATAATAATAAGTAGGCACTGACTTTACTATACTATTTATGTTTCTTATCATTAACAGAAGTCAGGAACCCCAATCTGAGAGTCGACAGCTGCCATGGCACGGCATGCACTACAGTGTCAGATCCTCTGCATTTGTAAGACAGCTTTGTGCAGTGAGTGAGTAGTGTCTGTACCTAATTAGCATTTGTTATTAAATCGCCACAATTAGAGAAGGAACGAACTAAGTGGGTTCCATTGATGCAATTCCAATCCCAACTGTTCTACATAATTAATTTGAAACATAAATGGAAGCGGAATGAGATTAATAGATTTAATGTTTTCATTCTACACAGCATTCCTAACATATCAGAAATATAATAGTATAATCTCACAGAGTTCAGTCAGGTGCATTTATTAGGGAATACTACTCAAAGATTTTCTGTAGAAGTACATCAGAATAATTAGTTACTTATTATTATGTTCTACATTGTATGTACGCTACGCCAAAGCTTAAGCAATTACGGAAGAGACGCGTGCAGCCGGTCACGCTCTGAAACTTCCCCAACACTGCTATTACTACGGCTGAACCTAAATTATGATTATTCTCTAAATAACCCTATCCTAAATTTACAATTTCACTCAGACTGACTTTAGTAGCTGCTAATAGGTATCCTGCTACACCTACACAATAAAATATTAATATAGAGAAGGTAGTGTGCCACGTCAGGTCAGCCACATTGCTACTGTTATTAGTTAGCAAGGATAAATCCTCCAAGAATAACCATAGGAAGTTTTGTTCAGTCTGTTCGGGAAATCGAAAGTATATATTATAATTTTAGTGTGCCATGTCATTTTGCCAACATTGATTAGACAGTAGTATTTCGGGAGAAGGAAGGAAACGCTCGATGAAACCCATGCTTGGTAGGTATCTGTAAATATAATAAAAACTAACATGGAATTTAAGTTCTAAGTAGCTACCTACCTATCTGTATGCACAATATACATACATGATAGCGCTAAAATAACAGCACAGACCTTAGTGCATGTAATACGAACAACAAGTATCAGTCATTTATAGCTTGAGATAAGAAATATGGGGATATTAACTCCGTGTGTATTAATAATTCACGCTCATTCCATTTTTCTATAATTTACGTCAAAGATTTAGCTAATCCTTAAAGGTTAATTGTGTTTTACTAACGGAAATCAAATGGGGAATTTTTATCTTGACCGGAGACTATAACTAGTAGCCTTTCCTTGGAATAAAAATAAACCAATGATATATAATTAGGATTTTGGCTTCTTTTATTAAAATTCCTCGCTAATCATCAGCCAGTCAGTAATATGTAATTCCGGTCGCTGTTTATTTCTACGGATACAACGGACAAGGTTCGATGATTTGTCAGGCAGGGGACACAGTTGAGCTCATTCACTAATTATCCGCACTCATTAACTTGAAAATTTAGCGTCTATACCTATGCCAAATTTGCTATCGTTATGGTTGATCCTATTCCACGAATCCCTGTGTAATCCAAAATATAATGAGATTGTGAGCTTCATGTGCAGGTATAACATTCAGGGGGAACTGAGCAGATATCCCTCTACAACTCATTCAAGCACATGATACAATTTTTCCGAACTGTGCGTTCAGAAGATAGAAATCCTCGTGTACATAGCTTTCAATTCTACGGACGTAAGGGCTTTTTATGCATTTTCCTTGAAAAGAGGAAACCAGCAAACTTAGCGTACTGCCAGAGCTCAAACTTTTAGCATAATACGCTAGAATATTATAGTGCGACCAGGCAGATCACAGCAGAGCAGCAACAATAACTTCTTAGAGTCTGAGATGATCTCCGGTAGGAGCTAACATCTCGGAACTGTGGCTCTGGCTCTTCTTCCTAAACAGTGATCATTAGATAAGTATACGATGTTTTTCTAAAGCCTTCCAAACCATACATCCGACCTCGCTCACTAGTCAACTCGAGACACGACGAGTCCAGACGCATTTCCATTTCAACAGAGCCAGCACAGCAGCATACATTGCACAATGCTCAGACTACGACTTAACTTTTACATGCCAAACATATTTTATACTACAACAAAGATTTACCTACATCATACAAGCTTTACTTTTATTTATATTGCGAAATAAGTACACATGGCCGACAGATTCTCTTTGCAAACAAAAATCTTCCTCAGCATCATCCTATAATATACTTCATACGACGGCAATGCAAAACCCACAGAAAGTGCATTTAAATTCCCTAATACTGTTCTACAGCACTCGTATATAATATTATTTTTCCTACTGTGAATAAACCTTTTTTCCTAGATTGATATATTAGTTTGCCTTCCAACTCAATTTAAGTCTCCAGGCGGATTTATTCCTTCCAAGAAAATTTTCTTACACGATTATAATTGAATAACTCTCTGTGTTCCAGGAAATGAATTTTGAAAGTTAAAAAATTTTTTAGTAGAGGCTTTTGATTTTTTTTAACTCTAGACGCCAGATTTAAATCGATTCATACGCTATTTGATTTGATTATATTTTATATTGCTTTTATACCAGAGTATCATAGAGATTGTTTATTTATGAGGACTATAGGGCTGCATAACATTTTGTGTGCTTAAAGAGGCTACATAAAGAAAATAGAACAAAGAGGAAGATGTGGACAGAAATGAATCTGTCATGCTCGGCACATCACATCAGCACACAAGTCAATCTCCGGTTCCGTCTTCCGAAATGAAGTTTTGCAGGAACAATGGGTGGAGGAGGAAAGGAATGGCTTTTAACTTGTGCAAGGAAAATTCGATTTGGGGTTGATTGATCGACCTATGTCTCTGACCTCATTGCTACTCAGCTCTCCAAAATACAATGGACTACTATAGCCCTTATCGCCGCACTTATCGTCAGTCTGATGCAGCCAAGTAAAGTATTGTTGCTTTGGATTACGACGACCACTTCGCATTGGCTTAACATTATAATTGTTTTCTTTGCTACGTCTTTATCTTCAGCTCATATTGAATTTTCCTCCAGATAAGATAGCATCAGCGATAGACACGTTCTGTGCACAATGCCTTTCCATTAGTGATCATTTAATAACGGAGACGAAAACTGATGCCTTTACAATGCCATTTCCTAACCATCGTCTCTCATTAATAATCGCTAATGCAAACTTCATCTCTTTTCCCTATATACTATTTGTTTATTACAAATGATAAGAAATCCTTTACTCACATTTTACATTGCAAGACTATAGCTCTCATGTCATTTTCTACATCAAACTCGCTATTAATTAATAAATTGCGTTATCAAAATATCGATCTGGTAATTTTGTAAAAATAATCCAAGTTACATTCGGTCGCGATTTTTCCTTCCTTTCCGGCAATTATTTCTAAAGGGCAAAGTCATTATGAATTATGCAGCCTCTCGAATGTCTCGAATTTCTCATCCTAATCCATTCTCTTACTGTGTACAGGGGTAACTTGATATGCATTCCAAGCTTTTTGCAATCTGAAGACCACTGCAATTAAATGTTCATCATATTGACGCAATGCCGCGCCACCGCGTACAACAAACATGTTTGTCATACAACCAATATTGTCGCTATTTTTTCTATAATGGGATTTCCTTCGCCTGTACGAAATTATTTTAGTCTCTAGAAATTAATTCCTTTGCCGTGATGGCCGATTGGATTGAAACGTTTTTGTTGGCTGTTTATGCATCGCCATTATAGTAAACAAGTCCGCACAAAAAAGTTTCTTTAATAAGTAATGCACACGTTTGTTTTTGGAGCCAATTGTACCTTCTCAATTTAATGAGTCCTGAATACAAGGTGGTACCATAGCACTGCATCGTACCGTTCGCACACAAAAAATCTCCAAGCTACGCACTTAGAGGCAAGAAAAGAACGTTCTTTTAACGCTAGACTGTTAAAAAACGTTTTCCCAAAAATCAAATCTTGCGCTTTTAGGAAATACTTGATAAATATTACAAAAACATACAAGAGCACAAAGAAAAAGGAAGATCCCTTTGCAAAAGGTCTTATTTCGATTTTAGATTTCAAGGCTTGCACATCTCGGTCACCAGCAATTAACTCAGGTAACTAAAAAATTTTCTCACATTTTTTGAATCAGAATGGCTTATTTGGTAGGTACCCAGTTTGACGAAATGTTCATGATCATTTCATAAAAAATTTTGGCTAGTTGATTAAAGGAAAATATTTGTTAAAATTTAAATTGTTGAACTTGCAAATACCTCCCGAATAGTGGCTGTCAAAAGTGATCCGCTATTTGACAATTCTCAGTGGTAATTTTGTCAAAACAAGTGAATTCATTGTCTATTGCCATTATAATGCAGCTCAAAATTTTTTATAGACGATTTGGCTAAAATATTTCACAATTTTTTAATTTATTGTTATTCAGCATTAGTTTTCCTGAGTTTGATGTTAATATTAATTATTCTTGTAATATAGGAATTTTTCCTGGACAACCCACGCTGTACATTGGAGTATTGGAATTATCTCGCTGATCAGCATATCAAGTCAACTTTCATAGGTAAATTATAAAAGTCTTGCTAGTAACTATTGCAGTAATTGTGTATGAAATTAATTGTAATTGTGAATCCATCAATCTAAGAAGTTTCCCGTTTACAGAAATTATTGTATTTTTTACAGCATTTGGGATCGCTAGTTGAGCCATAAGAAACGAAATGAATATCAGAAAAGAAAAAGACGACGGTGTAAAGCCATCAACTTCACAAAGGAGATATCCAATTTTCAATCTATTTGCCAAGAATGCGTCGTTGTTTGAATGTATCCCTTGTGAGGATTTTCCGACGAGATTTCCTTCTCTGATGAAATTTGGAACTCCCCAACAGCAGCCGATGGATGTCGGACCAGATGGTCCACAAAATGGAGCAGGAGGACCCCCAGAAGGAGCAGGAGTACCACCAGGAGGACCACCAGAAGGACGAGAAGGACCATCCACCAATACGTCTGACACTTCTTCAGACGACATGGATTTGCTAAAGGAGAAACCATATTTGGACTGTGAAGTTGATTTGTGGCAAGAATGTTGCAGGGACCCGCAGTTGAAGTCAGTCATGCTGGACTTCTTGGATATGGATTGGAATGACCATTTTGAAATACATCCCAGTATTGCGATCAATGATCCCGATGAAAATATTGAATTTCTCCGTAACAATCGTACATTAGCTTCTTTCCTTGCAGCGGCGACAACTGTTGTGGATGAGGTCTTGGCAGCGCGGATCGTATATAATTTTCCTTCTCTGATATCTGACATGGAATCTAAGCCCAAAGAACAACTTAAGTATTTTCTGAGATATTTTAAGCCAGAAGAATTTAGTTCCATGGCAAGTTCCTTGATGGATCAGTTTGAAGCGACCCACAGTTTTGTAGGGCCGTTATGTTCCGTAGAAGTGCAAATATTGATGATGGCACAAAATATGAGTAGCGGTGACACTAAATTCTAATTTTTTATGTTTAACGCTACCTGAATCATAAGTCTGAATTATTCAACTTGAGTGTGATAGTATCAAGTTATCTTCGTTACGATTTTGTCTCTTTCAATATAATGTTACTACACATGTAATGTAACATTTGATGAAATTTATATAGTACAAAAGTCGCCAATAACACTATTAATAATTTAAGATAAATTTGTATGGTACATGTTATAACAGCCAATTTCACTTTGTTACAGATATTTAATGAATTTATATAGTACAAATATCGTTCAGTCAATCATACTTTGGTATTATTACATATATTTAATGAATTTATATAGTACAAATATCGTTCAGCCATTCATACTTTGTTATTATTACAGATATTTAATGAATTTTATTTTGTAATAATACTTCATGGAGCATCTATGTTAGTCACAATACTTATACCTGTAGATTGTAAATAAATATTGATGAATTATATATTGTACATATTCATGCTTCACTAACTAGCAATTAAGTTACAGATACTCATTAAATTTGTCGGATTCCATTATTAAAACATATCGATTAAATCAGAAACATTTTATTGACATGTGGTGGGTGAATTACTAGTTTTCCAGTACAAAATTAATGTAGACAGAATAATGAATGCATATGTCATGGAGAGGGGCATGTTTTTCCCTTTTTGTAATATTTATTACAATGCTTTGCCAGTATCGTTGTCTTCTAGGTATACTCTAACCCCCATCGATCTGAAGAAATGCACCACTCTATGCAAATGTCGTAACTATTATTATTTCAACATAATTTCAAACCCTAAAAGTCTTTTATTATGAAATTTTAATTACTCATTGTCCCAAAATATTAAAATAGAATGCGTCGTCACTAAAGTTCCATGCCTTTCATTTTCCACAAACAATGACTGAAAGTTTTCAGTCTTTATTGAGCAGTCCTAAGCACTCAGTCTGCGTTCATTTGCATCATTTTGCGCATTTTTTGTCACTGTAATACATTATTTTTTAATACGTTGAGAACTGAAAGCATAAAATGTAAATTAAATTAAAGGAGTTGCGTAGTTGGCTAGTAGATATAAATGTGAGTAAATAATGATGGTAGATTCATGGAGTAAATGGAACATTTAGCATGTTTATCACATTAATTGAGTAGGTAGGGAGTGTGGAGTGAGGAAGCTGGGCCATCATCTGATCCTCTCATCTGTAAAATCGAAAGAGATGATGTAGAGCTGGAAAGAACTGAACGCAGTGGAGGTCGAAGGTAATGTCCTTAATAATCTGGCTAATACTCTAATGTTCCTAATGGCTTGTTGCATCGCTCTATGTTTCCATTTAATAATTGCAAGTGTAAGTACAGCGGTACATCATCATGGCACATCCACAGCTTCTTACTTTTATGGGCTACGAAATTCTTTTTTGTCTTACTGTGCTAGGTTTACACTCTGTGAGTGAAATGGAGTATCTACATCTGCTTCGCCGGCTGCAGTCCGCAGGAGTTTAAGTTTCTTCTCCTTTTTCACGTTTTTCTCTTTATTTATAGTGCGAGATAACACTAAAACTTGCATTATGGGCACATTTCGTTATTTTCTGAATTATGACTTGCTCTGCTTGAAACTAAACCAGAGGAAAGTGAAATAAAGAACATTGCAGATTGCAGAGAGGCAGTCAGGCCGCTGCTCTTCCAATAATACCTACACTCCGTGTGCATTCTACACCCATTCTACTTTATTGCATGCAGATGTGAAAAATATTGTAATTTTTAATATCTGCAACAAGAATGCAGATAAAATAGCCTGACACATTAAAATTCACATAAATTATCTCTTTAACTCTGGCATTGGATATTATTACCCATTGTGGTACGTGCATGCTACCTGCAACCCAAATCCCAAACCTTTTGCTACACATCCAATGCATTGACTATATGGAGGAGCAGCCCTTTATTTCCTTGCTCATGTGGTGCAGTAAATCTAGATGCACATGGAAAGTCATGACTTAATTAAATTAATTTTATCATTTCCAAATCATGTTCAACCTAATCGACTTTCTCATAAATATTTCCAAATGAGATTCCAAACAGGGGCTACATGGAATTTATGACATTTGCAAATTGGAAATCTCATGTAAAGATGCAAATTTCATCCCATTTTGCTGTTAATGGGTTGCAGAGTCATAATAATGGAATTCAGCAATATACTTGCTTTATTTTCTATAGAAACATTCATTTTTATCTTCTAAGACGGAAACGAAGGAACTATAGAGTAGATATAGGAGCATATAGGAGTCGTTCACTTATCTAAAGAATATGTTAATGACGACCACGGTATTGTAACAATATATGTTCACGACAATCAGATATGAATTTGTCACCGTTCAGTGAATACACATTACCAAGGACATATTTTAAACCAAACTTTAGACGACCTTTGTTCTTTCATGACCCTGGACTAGAGGTCTTATCATTTCAAACTCAAACTTGGAATTATTATTAAAATAATTTGAATGAATAGTTATTTTGTATCTCGTTCTTCTAGAATCATATTCAATTTTAAATCAAATTTCCAAATACAGAGACATTTCAAAAATCTTGGAAATGTCTGTATATTTGAAATCATCTCAATTAATTCCTTTAAAATCACTTTAAATTGTAAATTCACAAACGTAGCCGAAAGATTTGCAATTTCTAGGAGAATTGTTTCGTCTGGCCTGCAAAACAGACGTTTTCTTGGATGAGCATCATTAGTATGTAAAACGAATTTTGTATGCAAATAAATAGCTAATTAAACAAGTTTCTTGGAAATTGAATAATAAGGGAGTGCTAGCAAAGTCAGTAATTTGTGTTTGTATATTGTGCTAGTTCTGGTCGGAAATCGTAATTATTATGTAGTTATTGACAAAGTCCCTAACTGTACAATTCATTTGACAAGCAAACAGTCTATAAAATGTAAATCGGTGTGAATTGAAATGCCATGGCTGGCTAGACGTCAGCAGAGTCTGAATTTTGCATAGATGCAGACAGGCGAATGTGTTTTAATGAATTCCAGAATTCCAGTTTTCGTCATGAAAGAATATCTCCGTTCACTCGAAAAACATTTCCATTGGTAATGAATTCATGGGATGGGAAGGGGTGAGGATGAGAAGTTGAAGAGTTAGATGTCTTGTCTTGATTCATGAATAAAATCTAATTATGGAGCGCATTTTGATTCGTACTCTGTTGTCTTTGTCGTTGTCACATTTCCTTGTGTCTCTCTCTTGTCCTTTCCCTTCCTTTCTGGTTTGTATTCAAGTGGTTAGCCGTTTAATGAATACTGTAGTGCCTAATACAATAGGGAAGGACCGGCGTCTAGCTATGCATAATACAATTCATCCCATTTCCTTGTAATTGAGTGCATAATGTTTAGTCGGAGACAAGACAAGACAAGACAAGGAGCAGACAGCTAATAAATTCTAATATTAATCTTATATGAAAATATAGAGCGCTATAATTATTAGCTGGCTTTAATGGCATTACTGAAATCTGGAATTATATTTAAATCTCAAGTAGATACTGATAATAATAAAGGTGAATGCCTAATGCTATTATCTCTACCTACGCCCACAGAAAGATGAAGATGAATGTTGAATTGGCGTATAAAGGCAAATGATTTTGAATATTGTAATTTGAGTCCAACTTCGTTACGACTTGACTTTCATCTTCTATATTACTGCTTCACTTTCATCAACTGCGGTTTCTGTCCCTTTACTATTTGCAATTGAAGTTATGATGATGTCAGGAGATGAGAACGGGAGACTTATTATGCTGTCGGACAAGAAAGTGCTCCTCATTTACAATGAAATTCTCTTTTAATTTTCCCTTTTTACATCATAAAAGATTGTTTTACTTGTACACACAATTTTAGTCCAATTGTCCTCTGAAGAGAAATCTCGGATATAAATGAAACAAAGGAAATGAGGGATTTATTCACAAGTTACAAAGGGAACGTAAGGAAAAAGGGAAAACAATCTCAAAGCTTTCACGTTGTAAATCAACTATGAAAAATATATTTCTTTTTGTCTATGTCAAAGCACCTGCAATGCTGCAGTGAAATGTGACCAAAGCAATTAAAATGAAAAAGACAGAGTTTGCAACGTGCTGGATTCACTCTTTATTCATCTTTCCATCCCAGAATAGACATTTTGATATTAATGACTAATGATTCTCTCTTTATTCATATTTCCATCCCAGAATAGTCATTTTGATATTAATGACTAATGAAGGAGTAGGTAGAACAACGTGAATCATTAGTTGACTCTAATTGTAGCTCCGTTGACATTTTTAAGTTGAATTTTCCAAAATGAAGCTCTTGTGTAAGATCATATCTCTGTTCTTGAAATAGCAAAATTTCATGGAAAATTACAGCATTTTAGCTATGACTCAACTTTCACATGAAATTATTATTGCAGCAGATTTCAAAGTCTCATAGTTCCCACTTTTGACCTTTTGCCCTTCATGGTAAGCATTTTTTCTCCTGCTCCTAATTAATGATGATGGTCGGTGGATTTAGTGGTCTGTTGTAAATCCCAAATTTAGTGACGTTGGTGTATGTATATGTATCTGAAATGGAAACGCAAGTATTTTCAAGGGGTTCTGTTGCAATAAACATGAAAGGACAAATAGATGGTCCGTTGATTTCTGTTAAGCAAGAGTTGAGCCTGGGACTTTGAAATGCGTCACACTCGCTCTGATGCACATTACAGTTAGGAACAGAACAACGTGGACTAAATATATGCATCGTCCCTTTTCGACATGCACATGTTCTGCTTTATAAATAAACACAACAGAAAACATAAATGTAGTTGGAGACAATCCTTTGAGTAAATAACTGTCAGCAATGCTATATCTGCTTTATATAATGAGAATTTTATGTTTTCCCCTGCAACACACTTAATTATTACTGTATTATTAGTATGGACACATCTAATTTTCTCTCTACGCTAAATAACAACAAGAATTTAAGGGATGAAATGTTAATTGAAATTGGAAAGGCTAACAGTTCACATCTACCGTTACAAGACAAATGACACTTAATGTGATGGTGTTGATGTTGAACTTTCTATTTAGCATTGTTAGGCCGGCTCCAATTTGGCTCCTAAGCTTTAATTAATTGCATTAACTGCTCGATATGGTTTAACCATTTAAAAGTCATGACGTCACCTACGTAATATGTAAATAGACATGATTGTAAAGTAAATTATAATAAGGAGGCAAAAAGGGATTTCATACCCCATAAAACGAAAGGCTATAATTTACGATTAGTATTTTATTATGTGCTAACAGGATTTAGCATCTTTGCTATACTATCATTGCCCTTTTAGAAGGTGTAATGTACTGCATCTTTTATTGCCTCGGAAGTTTATTTCGTGAGAACTCCTTCATTTTTTGCAGCAGAGACAATTGAGAGTTAGAGAGTAAATTGCAATCTTCATCTCAACAATCACAGTACCTGTCGAATTATGCATTCGGTGTACTCCTGTACTATTAACCTAATCCACTCTTTCATTTTTAAATTTAAGGTTAACTTTGAGCCTTTTGGCTAATACAATGCCGTATAAATTCAAATTAGAATTGAAATATTAAAATCATGGCACTGTAATGCCATATAAGTACTATTCATTAATTACTACGAAATTCTATATGTTTGTTGACGAATTTTACAGTTGGATACAATAATAGTATCTGAATTTCTCTATTTTATGCACTACTCTCAGTGTCCAACAGAGTTAGCTCCAAATATTATTACGATCGTAAAATAATGAAATTACAACTTGTCTTTATTGTCAAACGGTTTTTGATATCTATTTAAGTCATTGGATTTAACTTTGGATGATAGTTAGCTAAGATGTAATTGAAGTTTCTTGAACTGTTGATTTGAATTGCTGTCTTTTGAATAATTTATGGTTTTATTTTTACGAGGGTTTTATTGCAAGTGTGTAATTGAAGGAATTGGAGTCTAAAACTTCCTAAAGATGATAATTTGGGTCCTGGCTAGTTCCCATCCTATATGGTCACTCTTAAAGGTAATGAGAGTTTTCTTTTTTTACTCTTGAAAGGTAAACTGTGGAGGTTATGATTGTGACGAACGGAGTTAATCGTAGATAATGTGAGCAGAGCAAAGCAGTTAATTTAAGTTGGAGAGAAGTTGAAGAGATGAGCGCAATTTGAGTTTACTGCTGCATCTTCTAGCGTGAGACTTATCCCAGTTTTTATTAGTGAAGCCAAAACTGTAGTTTTATTACTTGATAAGTGTCTTACATGACTTGTCGTTATGTTTTATGTTTTCTATGTCCTTATTCCATTCTCCTGGCTAACCTAACAATAAAGTGAATGGCTCTTGTTCGACTAGCTACAGCTCTCTTAACATAATACAAAGAAAATCTCCATGTAAAGCGATTTCGTTAGTGAAACCATTATCTTTTCATTTTTAAATTCAGGTAGGTTAAGCATTCCCTTGCATTTGCAACGCATTTGTGCATGTCATCCTTGTAGGTGGCTAAAATATAGTCATTTCAATGAAACCGTATTTTCTGACTCTGTGCGGTAACATGTGGGAGAATTGCACACGCTAGTTGGCTTTAAGCACTATTTTAAGACCGAGTTAATGTGGGCGAGTGAAAATCCCTTGCAAACACATGATTATTATTATTATGAGGAAGTCATTACGATATTATTAGAAACTAACAATAAGTTTTGCTAATCTTCGCAGTAGTGGCACATATAGAATTTCAGAATCGCCCCCATCATTATATCTTCTAGGCAGCCAATATTCTTATAAGATTCAGTGTGGGTATTAGCACAGCATCCCATTAGAGTTAGATACCGTTTGATGTACTAGAACCTTCTTTGCACCATAGTTACTGTTGCAGCATCACAGCAGTTACATACGCAGTAAATTTTATGTACATAGTGTGTATTTAAACTAAAGCTTAACTGTAAAAATAGCATAAAAGTGCACAGTAGTGCCACGTTTTATTTGAGTGATTTTTTAGTTTATAATACACATAAGTACGTGGTAATAGACTCAATATACACCTCCACACAAAAAATACGCCGTTGCTACCCTTTTACTATTGCATAATATTTTTCTTCCTTTAATGACGTTTATTTTCACGCAAGAAAAAGTGATTGCCATTTCAATGTGCTCGCTCCTCCATGCCTCAACGAATCTATTTCAGTCTGTTGCTATTTTTAATTGATTATCTCATTATCTGTACTTGTACTTTGGAAAATGGCACAATATTATAAACATCTTCCATCCCTTAACTATCTCATAGAATACTAAATGGAGTTTTGCACAATAGCTATTAACTTAAAATACTGAGCCTCGTATGCAATTATGTTTTTGTTGATAATGTTCCCTGCTCTCTAAGTTCTAACAATGAAGAATCGATTTTAATAGCACCAGCACTTTGTCCAAAACGTTTTAAAGCATATACACATCTCATTTCCTATCTTGCATTGCATAACACTGGGAGCTCAGAGAATAATATTATTAGATAGGCTACATTCACTTAATCCGTGTTTCATTTTCAGCCTTGTTTTTTGTCTGCTATGCAAATCCAACATGAGAAAGTGAGTTCCGTTTGTGATTATAACTTTGTGAATGTATCTCATATGAGATTATGACAAGAAACACAACAAGCCAGCAAAAAACAATAATATTTGAAGTTGAGAGAGATAACAGAAGATAAAATACAAACTCCTACCAGTGTACAAACTACCCAGTTTAAGCAAACACTAAACACACATGCTATCCATATTTCAATTCATTTTTCTACCCTTACAATTACTTCGTATAAACTTTGCAATTAACGCTACGAGTGTTTTCTTTGGGATTTTATCTTTGCACCATGTCCCCAGTGATAATATCGGGTAACAAACATTCTCATTCTCATTCTCTCTCTCTCTACCCGTGTGGAATAAAGATAACGAAATTGTATATTTATTTATTTGGGCATTTATGTGCAACGACTTAGTACTAACTAGCACTAAGTACACACAATGCAACTAGATACTACACAGAGATAAGTAAATAATCACACACTAATTAACAGATAATATAACAGGCGTGTTCAACATATATACATAGTGATATGCCAGAAGACAATATTATGCTATGAAATGTAAGCTTGTTTACATCCTCTTATTCATCATGTATTTATAGTAAATCTGTTATGAACTTGTTTTATAACACATTTACTACATCGTATCGTAATAACACAAACATATTGGATCATGTTTTTCAATAGTACCCTAGCATATCACGTTGGTTGAGATTTTTAAGAATGAAAACTAGGTTGCGATAATCTTGTTACATTTACAGATGTTAAACGTTAGTTATTAGAGATTTCACTGCGTATATAGCGTAGGGATAAAATAATTTATTCTGTTTATTCGTGTATATGAAACTAACAAATGTTTGACCACTATTTTTGATCATTTTTCCGATTAAACAATTATTCATTTCATTGTAAACATGACTACTTACTGTTCACAGGGAAATAATGTGAGTAAGTACAATAAGTGCATTGTTTCCGCATAGATATTAAATGGTTAAAGACAAAAAACTCAACTGCCTTTATTCCGCTAGTTATACGCTCTGTAATAATTGAAAAAAGGATTGTAAAAATAAATACTGCTAAGTATACTGTCAAGAAAAGGAGCCGTTACTCGATATTTACTTTGCCATTGATCTATTTCGTGTTAAAAAGGACGCATACGTAGTCATCACAAGCGAAAAAAACATAATGCAATATGCACAAGTATATTAAGTGGATGCAGAAATACTTGAGAAGTAAGGGAGCAGATGTTGGCTGAGTCAAAGTGTGAGTTTGACTTTCATTAATTGAAATTGAGTCACGAAAAAAGCCTGTGTGGTGCTCCACTCGATGCCATTTGATATAATCGTTAATGGGTTGTTTGTGTGTTCATGTATAATGTATGCATTGTGTTGGATTGGAACTAAGGAGGGAGTGTACCGTGTGGATGTAAAGTGTCCTGGTCGTGTGTTTAATTTAGAAGGTGAGGTTTTTCCGTTGCGTTGGCTCAGTTGGTGTTGCTGATGATGGTGTGTGGTGGATCAGTATATCTCCTCGACAATTCCTCTGACTCTACCTAATGCATCTCACCATGCAATCATATTATCATATCTCAATAGAATGAATACATGTAGGCAGTTTTCCCTTTAAGGCTGGTTCCGTCATTATTCTGTTTTTTCACAAATTCTCTGGCGCTCACATACACGTGACATTATTAAAGATTTTAATATATTCTGTATTATTCATAGAAATAAATATCATTCAAAATTCAAAAATATTATCCCCATATTTTATAAACTTGTGCTATTTTAAGCAAAATTTTATAAATGAAAAAGTATTCATGAGGCAAATTCGATAATTGTAATAAGTTCTGTAAACAGCAATGCAATGGCAATGCGTAGTTGAGTTTTTATTAATATATTAGACTTCTTGCAGAATCGATCACAACAAAGAACAATTAAAATAATTGTTTTGGAAATTCGGATAAAGAAACCAAATTTAAAGAACACTATACTGTATTCCCCTGTGCTCGGCACAAAAGGACTCAGAATGACTACAGTGAACAACGAACAAGATGAAGAAATCGCAAATTCCCTTTAGATATTTTATTTATGTGTATTTTGGGGTCACCTTGGGGGAAAATGGCTTGAATGTGGCAATATTTAAGAGAAGCTGAAATATTAAGATGAAGATGAGACAGCCTTAATGTAAGAGGAAATTTGGATTTGAGGAGTAGGTATTTAGTTGTTTGAGTGAGTATTAGCTAGTGGTGTCTGCTGCCGTTACTACCGTTAGTGGTGTCTGAGGAGGAATGTTCTGCTACGAAGGATCTTCCTCCCTCGGCTCCTACAAAATGTATTTGCTTCGTATTTCCAGTGTTATCTCTCTGCTGAGCAAAGTTTGGAGGAGATGATGAAGAGATGTATTTATGTAATCTATGCAGATGTAGATATGAGATAGTATATAGATTGGTTTTTATAGGGAGGTAGGCAGGGAGGCCCTGCCTACGTAATAATGAACATATGTATGTGTAAATATTCCTTGTTCGTGTAGGAAGATCATAAGAGATTCGAAAATAGGATGTGATGGGACGGGACAGAGGAGTTGAGTCAAAGCGTCTGGAGTCAGTGCCAAACATTCGGGTTAAAATTAGTTGTTCAAGAGTCAAGAGTCTCTAACTTGACTTTTTCTTCTCCTTCCCCATCGCATCTCTTCTCTCCTCTGACGATTTTTCTTCCCTTTAAACGCGGATAACGTAATAATAATGTAAACGTGTAGTTTAGTTGCATTGCATTGCATTAATGCTCTCTCTCTCTCTCTCTGGCTCGATGTACCACAGTCAAGTCTCGTCTAGTCATTTGGTGTAGTCGTCCTCTGATCTGATAGTCTCATCCACATCTTCGCTAGCTACATACAAACATTGCACCCAACATTTGCTTGTGCCAGATAAGTGCTAGCTATCCATGGCTAAAGTTACGATTAAAGGTTGGCCCTTGGCTTGGCATAGAATTAGTAGAAGACAGCTCTGTTTCTTATGCATCGACAGAAATATAAAAACCTTGTGTATAGCTCTCCTTAGGCCTATCAATAGCACTTGGTGAGAAGATGCAATGCACATGTAGCGGATATATTATAGCGGCTTGGCTGTACTCCCTACAGTAGATCACATTAGAAAATTACATTAAGATTAGAGAATATCTGCATTCTGTTGTGTTGTGCTCTCGGCGAGAGAGTCTGATCTTCGAGCTCACTCACTTACATCACATCAGAGCCCCATTACCATTCACCTCGTCGTATTTTTATTTTCTTGCCATTCTCGAGATAGACATAAGTGTCTTGTACGTATGTACACGGAGTAGTGTTGTTTGTAGTGATGTACTTAGTTATCGCATCTCAACTCTCCTCTCTCCGACCAAATCCTTTACCCTCATCCGCATTTGCATTCCTTCTGTTCCCTGCTCTCGCCGTCTCCCTCGCCCGTATTTTTGTTTTCCTCCTTGTCCTTGTTTTGTTTTGTAGAACTTTGACTGATATCACCCGCTACTTTGCCCTTAGTTCCCTTACTCCCTCCTCGCAATCAGAATTAGCAACGCTACAGCACAGACAACAGAGCTATCTCCACAATATCCAACCTTTACGAATATATAGACTCATCTTTTAAACCGGCATTTTCACGCATATCTTTTACTTTTATCTACAAGAACATGGTAACTACTGAGCAAGAAATGTCACATTCATGAGATGAACGTTTTTTATCTAGTTAATCCTAAGTAGGTACCTATGTTCACTTATTACGCTACAGAATTTTCGAGCCAGTCTGAGTATATAGCTAGTCCTGAAATCTTTTGCAACGCTTTCTCATTATGTTTATGTGATGATTGTCAGCATATGTCTGTTATTTATACTTATATACAGTATACTGACTATAATATTGTAAGTATACACTGTCAGTAGATGAATGAGTGTGCTCTCCTCACTGTCTCACTGACTACGTATCAGTGTTAACTAAATGATGTTAATGACATTAATGAGAAATGCAAGAATAATTACAGAGGATTTATTTGAACTAATTCATAAGATGGTGAGTACACAATTTCATTGCATTACAGCCTCCTCCTTTTTAGTCATCGCTTCATTTCAAAGTTTGAATTTCAGAGCAGGGTATATGAAGAAAGGGGATATGTGTAATGTTCCCTAACTGTACATGAATATAAAGTTCATTATGTCAACAGGGTGACATCAACTAACTGGAAATCTCAGTCGTGTTAGCACAAGTGCCTCCAAGGCCTTACTCAGCCTATTACTCATCTCTGCTGCATGCAAAGATAGATCTCTGCCCTACGTAACGTCGACGGAACCTGTTTCTCTCATGTTTTCATAAAGATAAATAAATAAGACGAAGACAATATGCCGACTCTTCCTGGAAGGTTGTTCTAACTCATTATTCCAATGAACTAATTGCATCCTGGGAGCATGATCTCCCAAGATTCCTTCATCTCTGCCCTACTTAAATAAGTGCATCACGTTGGAAGTCACACACGATCTAAGTCCGTGGAATGGCGTCGCCATACTCCAATGTGTCATTCCACTTCGCATCTCTCACATGCCACTCACCTTCCATCATCTCTCCATGCTCCCCTTTCCACACATTCCAATTTTCTACTCTTCACACATTCATTATAATAACTAAACGGAATTTCCTCACTAAACTTCCAACTTCCACTCCTCATTTTAATATGTGCATATCATTTTCGTATGAATAATGTTTATTCTATGACGTGACAAGCCACGTTGCTCAAACTCTTGACTCCCCTTCTTGCTTGCTTAATCAAAGTAATGCACTGTGAAAGTTATTCCTAATCTTACAGACTAATGTTAACATGGAAATACTTACCTACTGGGAAATAAACTAATCCTTTTAATGCAAAGCCAATTAACAAAAGCTGGCAACAAATTTTTTTCGACATCTGTCGGAAAACTCTTATAATCCCATTATGCTAAAAAATTAATTTGTCCTCCATTCGAAGAAAATATATTCATGTATATTATCATTAGAAATGTTATTTTATATATGCATATTTTGTATATGTATATTTTACTATTATACATACAAAATTATTATCTCTCTTATATTACAGTTCGAAAGTGTATATTATTATACGCAATGGTCATTGTAGCATTTGAAAGTGTATGTATATAGGCATGGAAAAAATTATTTTATTAGACGCTGTATTGAGGATTTAATATTTAGAGACTTTCTTTTTTATGTATATAGGAGCATCCGTTTGTTATTTACAGATGATAATGAGTACAGAAGATAAATAGGTCCATGTTCAAAGTTCAAAGTTATGTTATAGCTAAGGAGAGTGACACAGACACACGTTTGGATTAAGATATGGTGACACAGAAGAGGCAAGTCCATAACATGCGTGGTGAAACAGGACGGACGAGAGAGCATTATCTTAGTGTGCCGAAAGCATGTATTGACTATGTGTAATTGTTATCTGGAGATGAGTATAAAAATACTTTGGAAACAAGGTTTGTTTATGTAATTTTCTATGGATGTAAGTATGTAACTCTTGCTTGGCTATGTAATCCACTGAATTTCTGTTGTGTGTTCTTTTGTTTTTATGTTTTGTGTCTATTGAGCGAGGATTTGGTTCTGGTGGCTGCTAAATATGTTATGTTCTATATACAATTACGATTAGTGTTACGTTTGCGTATCACTTACTCACACTCTTACGCTCTTTCGAATTTAAAAGCTCCTATTTACTCCATGGTGAACTAATGCACGCATTTACGTAAGGAAAAAGATTTTTTGCATCATAATGGAATGGGGATGGATGGAGATGGGAGATTTGTAGTATATGGACCTCTCCTCTGGGAAGTTGTGACAGAGTGTGTTCGAGAAAGGGATGCCAATTGCACGAGCTATGGCATTATTTTCCCTTGCACTCTTCTAAAAGTTGTTGTGTGTAAATTCATCGAGCCGAAATGTGTCCTGCCGTGTCCACGTGTAAAATGAGGTTTGTGGAGGAGTTGAGTGAGTGGAAGTAGGAGAAGGCGGCTCACTTTTCCTATCTGTCTCTCTGAGTCAAGCCAAGTCTTTTCACGCGCACACACACGTTCACTCACCTACTAGCATCATCCACGAACGAGCCCATCGCTCTCTACTTACTCATCTAGGTGTGTACGGTAGAAACCTATAATACAGATTTATAATCATCATCTGCAACGTAATAGCATCTAGGACGTAACAAAAAAGTTTGCACTTTGCTTGTAGTTCACTCACTGAGAGGAAGACTGAGTGCGAACTCATATCTTAGCCAAATGCCACAATAAAAAACAAATATGTAAGAAGGTTAAAAGAGCTTCTCGTACACAAAACGAGCAGGTATGCATGTGTGTTTTGTGTCTATGTCTGTGCACTACCATATAGGAGGACTCACTCTTGTTGCTTCTCTTAGTACCCAAACTCTGTGCATGCTTACTTGCATCTGTCCGTCTTACTTTCCTTCACAGTCCTCTTGAGCTCTATCTGTGAACTTTCATCTCGGATCTCAGAGAATTCAATATGAGTTGTTGTGTTTAGGGTCCTATATGAATTTTGCCCTTACAGGAGTTATAGGCTTATGGCTAGCTGCTCTACTACGCTCAGTTTTGCTTTATTTCCTTCTCCGACCTTACGTGCATCTGAGCTATCAATAACAATGTAATCCTTAAAACCCTCCACTAATCTTCCGTCTTATTCAACTCTATCCGGTTTACATCACCATTACTTATTGCATTATACCTTCACTGTTTATTCCCTACAAAACTATCAAATTCATACTCCTTCACAGATATATTTACCTGTCTTGGCTGTCTTACTCTCTTAGTCAATTCATCTTCCTCCCTTATAATAATATCCCCGTACATTCTCAGAATTTAACTACATTCATAGATCCGTTCCTTTAATGTACTTCCCTTCTTCCGTTTCACCCACTTGTTTTTCTGTTTAAAACAGATGACAATATTAATGTACAATATCAAATGAATACAAATACCTGTCCACCCACGTACACTCAAATTGAAGTTTTATCTCCTGTTATTATTCATACAAAACAAACATGTTTACAATTTCGAATGGAATATTACTGCATTCTATATTGCCAATCCTTATGGATGTAGGGGAGTGTGGGTTTAGGAGCGTGAAAAATTACTGCGTAAATAAGACACCATAAACTTTAATAAGATTTTGACAAATTATATTAAAAGGGACCATAGGGATTTGTTTGTCCTTCAGTTAGAACTTAAAAATTAAAACAAAAATTGACTTCTGTACATAAATTACTGTCGATTATATTTTTCTTATCAATTTTCCTAATGATAAAAGTCGTTTATATAATCATCGAAAACATTATACTTTCTGCTAACCGTAGCTAATATTTAATGACACTGCATGCACTGTCATATACTCCAATTATCTTAACCTTCTGCACAGTCTGCGTAAATAATTGATTTATTACGACATGAATGTTGTACAGCACTTACTATCAAGAAAAAACGTGATATTTTGGTGTTTTGGAATAAAATATAAATCAGGGTAAAATAATCAGAGATGAAGGCGTTTGCTAGTTTTTGTGATTTATTCAGTTTTTCAATGGGACATTTCTCTTTAGCCACATTTATAAGCCTCAAAGCACTCTGGCTCTAAATTCGTGCACTTAGGACATAAAAAATATTTATTTACTTTCAGCATTACAGCACAAAGCGTTCATCAGGACTCTCAGATGTATAGAGGACAAAGTTGGCTTCGCATGTCTCGACATTCTTTTCTCTTTGGCACTGAGTCCCACTGAGAGCTCTTTAATTAGAAGCAGGTGCTTCGGTTTGTTGGTGCTTTGACTTAGACGATATCATACATTGAGGCAGTGTAGCCGACGAAATGTCTGGGTACCTGAGGTAATCCTCTTAACTGTCTACGCTCGCGGTTGATCTAGTTGGTAGTAAGAATGAGCTACAACGTTGTCGTTGTTTAAGCTTCAGTCGCACAAAACCAAATGAGCTGTGTTGTTGCGTGTATAAGAGTACAGTGTTTTATTGCGGGAGCCATGGACAGCCGTCTGTCATTTTAGGCAATCCTCCCATTAGAAAAATCTCCATAAGAAATATTTAACAAAGCTAAAAAT
>JAAAYG020011368.1:1456-12078 GCA_009936455.2 Tomocerus minor
TGACATACCGAAAACTTGAGACTAAAAGCCAACTTGACTACCTGATAATAACCGCCTTCTAAAATGTGTATTGAACTGAAAACGTGTGTATAATCTTGGTTAAGCTATCAAACGTTTATTTAGGCATTAGGTAAAACTTAATATGATTAATGATACCATTATGGTGCGACCCTTTTCCTAGTTGTCAAACGGCATTTGTAAATTGTAATCATCTTTGATACAGCTCAAAATTCAAATTTGGATTAAATTGTTGGAATGGGACAGTACCTTTACATTTACTGTGCATGTAGAGTACTGAGATATATCATATCTGATTTCTACAAATATTTCCTCTCTCCGTTACAAACTTAAGGCTAAACAAATTGATATAAAAATCGAATGAATTAGTGATATGGAAAATTGAAGGTACCCACACTGTCAAGTTGTATATATAATTTGTTTTTACGGACATATCTTGTATGCATATTGTATTTGTACAAATACAACTACGATTAACGTACCTAGATGCTACTATTCATGTCAGTTAATATAATGCATTGTCAGCCATTAGTAGTAATAATTAGTACACAGTATGAAATGGATATTTTTCAACAGAGACATAGGTAGTAAAACTATAAGTATTTATATACGACTACAATAGACATTTTAAAAATTTATAGTAACTTAATTGTTCCATTACTACACGTAAGAGTATGATAATGTTCTAGTGTTATTGAAATAACATCTATATGTAAGGAATACAAGAAGTTGAAAAGATATACAGACAGTCTATTATGGCTGTTATAATAAAATTCTCAAAACTATAATGTATTTAAAGGTATAATCTGCCACCTACATGAGTTACACACTTACACATCATAATTCTGTAGCAAAAAATTAAGGAATGTATTCACATAAACTCAGCCGTTCAGCAGGTAATTAGCTAAATAAAGCATATAAGTATGGTAACAGTTTGTGCTATACCTAGTTCTGCTTTCGGAATATTTGTAGAAATCGATAGAAATAATAATTATAATTGCATACATGAATAATTTCGGCTGGATTTGTTTAAATCAGTTCTTGTTGAGCCATGTCACGAAGAGCTTCTATAAGTCTTTCTTCAGTGGCAGAGGCATCTAAAGCCAAGTCAATTGATCCTATTACCAAAAGTAATGCCAAAAGCTGACTTTTCTTAAATTCATTTTCAATTACTCCATAGTCAAAAGGTAATTCAGCTCCAAGTTTTTTACTCGTGTCCTGTTAAAAAAAATGATTTCAGTTATTCATTACAAAAAATAATCAAGAAACAACAGTTCAAACTAGATCACAGTAGTGATACAGCGTGTAAGAATTTTAAGTACGGCAAAAAATTGTCAAGCTGGGAATAGTTTCTAAAGAATTGTGTGGAATATGGTTCGTATGAAGGAAAAAACCCAAGACGCCGATTTCCACTTAGGTAACGCTCGCGTAGTAGGTTCGTAATGTATTATAATAATGTCAAAGATTGTAATTATAAAGTTACAAACCTGGAAAACAGCCCAATAGTGTCTTAGTAATCTATCAGTATTTGCTCTCCTAGTCTCAGGAGTTAAAGATGTAAATAAAAGTAGTGCCACGTCATGAGTAGGTCTTGATATTGCCATCATTTGCCAATCAAGAATCAAACATTCAGTATCATTGGCTCCACTTTCTCCTATTGTAGAACTATTTCCGTTATCAGAACCGTCCGGGGGTGAACGTTTTCGAAAAAGCAGATTATTGCACCAAAAATCCATATGCGTTACACATGAGGGTGCTGGAGGAGGAGGAGGTTCTAAAAGCTCACAAAGCAATTCCGCCGCTCTTGGATGAAGGGCTTTTAGCTTTAGAAGTAATTCCGGTCCGTCAGGCTGCTGCTTTTCTAGAAACTCGGCCAAAGTTGGAAATCCTTGCTCTATCATCATCTGAAAATATTCAAGTTTTACTCTTGATACGTTTTTAACTGCACTTTATACAAATAACAAAATATTTTGCCCTTTTGACTTTTCTGTGCAGTGTATATACATTTTATAGTTCACTGGACTAAACCTGAGAAATACATATAAAAAAACTCATGAAACGACTATATATTTGGTGATGAACATGAGGAAAAGCAATACATTCCCTTTTATCAATTATTTATATAAATAATTTAATAATTATATTTCATATATAATGTTTTTCAAAAAGTTAATACATGAAATACATCATTACAGAATGATAGGATCAATACACTATTAAAGGATGAAGTATTTGAGCAATCAAAAGATTTACTGCTTCTAAACACAACTTATATATTTATAGCATTGTATACGGAGCTATTAAACTTTATCAACGATCGCTCCTTTCTCCACTTTCTTTACTTTCAGAAGCCATATTTCAATTGATCCAATTGTAATTCCTTTGAAGAAAAGAAGCTGAATTTGTACAACATTTGAATAAAATGGCAACAAAAAACTTGCAAGAATTGACAGTCGATAATTTGATCCAATCATGATACTGGGTAATATTTCATTTCATAATAGGAAAGTTGAAATGTTACGAGTACTACACTATAGCATTTCATCAAAAATATAGGACTTGATATAACGTTATCAACGGAAAATGGAGATTAGGTACTAGTCTAGTTTGTAACAGTATACTTGTCCGTTAGCAAATAAGCAAGGTTATAAAACACACATTTCACAACTTCTTAAAGGCAGTAATAAAATACACGAGCATAAAATTGGAGATGAAGTTGTCAGAGAGGAAAGAGCTGATACGCCAAGCTCAGTTGTTAGAAAAAACTCAATAGCAATTTTCTCTTCGGGGAGTAAAAAACAAAGACAAGAGTGGAGATATTACCTTATAGGCAGAGGCAGCCTTGCGTGGCCGATAAGCAAAGTCCCATTTGTCATCTAGCGGTTGTCCTGTACTTTCTTGCATAGCCCATGAAATTGCATGAACAGTAGCGATTTCTCGTAGAGCGGCCAAAGTTTCGTCAAGTGTTAAACCACAGCTGAAGTCTCTCATGCCAAACCCAATTGGTCTCATATCCTCAAGAACCAAAACGGATTCGGCATCGCTCAGATTCGGACCTTCATCTAGAAATGGCTGTGCACGGTACTTTGCAAAATAACAACGCGGGACACCCAGCCTTGGATTATCTAGTTTTTGGGCTTCGGCCCATTCCTGGTACGAAAATGAAAAGAACAACACTAGCATCAAGGGAAACATGGAGAAGAACACAAGCTGTGTTATCATAAATATCTACTCAAATCAGGGCACATGACATTTTCTATTTATTTATGTCTACCACATTACGGTTTTTGTCACAAAAGCAAAGCCCATTCCGCTTGTTATTGCAACTTTGTAACACTCACTTCTAATTCTGGTAAGGCTTCCGTGTAAAAATGGATTTCGCGTTTGTCAACTTGAGCCATCTGGGCCATTTCTCTGTCAGCTTTGTCATTAGGGGGAATTTTTACAATCAAGTCTTCAGTCTTTTCCTCCTCATTTGATCCAATCTAACAGGAGAACCAGCAAACAAAGAAAGTAAGAAAATCAGACTTTCTTTGTTAATTTCATACAGACTCAAAACTCATAATCCTAAAGCGCATGCGTAATTAAGTGCGTTTGAATTTTATCTTTTCTTTCAGTGTAATATCTGAACTTCTAAAATAACTAACCTTAAAACGTACATGTAGTGACAACAAATCACTTAAAGTTGACACGCGTCCATCCCCTGCAAACCCTGGGCCTGTTTGAACACAAATTATATGAGTACATTTTACAGATTACATAAAACAAAAACACATTGACTAACATAGTGAAATATAATAAGATTTACACATTTTGACATGGTTAAAGGCTTAAAAATATAACGTTTAATTAAATAACATAAACAAGCTTTAGACAAATTCCCTTTGTCATCATCAGGAAATAATTTAAAAAATAATACTATAATAATAATATAATATAAAGATATAATTTAAAGTGAAATATTACCGATATCAAAATCTATTACAGTTATCCGGACCGGAGAGACCTTGTTTGATTCTTCAGGTGGCTTCATTTTTCTCTCCAGGTACGTAAAATAAGTTTGTAGAACATCCTCAAGCCATTGTGTGGTCTTTTCTCGCGAAGAATAATTTCCACTTGTAATGTCACTCATCCTTATCTTGAACTGGAAAGAAGATACGATGAGAATCTAATCGATTAGTCAAATCTTTTCTTGTTTGCTAACTCGGAGCTGAAACTTTTCCCTCAACGCAGTAGTTTAAGTGTTGAATAGGCACTTATACAACAATCTATGTGCTGTGCTGAATAACTTGAGTAGATACTTTGGTTCAGTTTTTTGTGCCAGATCTTCTTTTAAATCTCAATCCGAAGCATATTATCGCGACGCCTTAATGGATTCCTATACCGGCTTCAATCCAGAGATTAGAGATGCTATTTCCCTTGCTGGCTCTCACCTCACGACCTTGTCAGATATCGCAAGTTCAACTGAAAGCATAAAAAAATCTATATAATGCTTGTAAAATGAGTTATCCCCTTAATTAGTAGCATTTTATCTAGTTTCGTTATCTGATGTTACAGCAGAATGTAAAGGAAGGAAGTCTTTGTGTCTGCGATCGTTACCTATGTAAGTATAGGACCCGAGCCTGAGAATTCGATATCAACAGCAGCAGTGATTTATACTTTCAGCAACGACAATAATGGAGTTCAGAGGATTTTCCCCAGAACATCAAGAATACATTGGCATTGAGACTCACAGAATAACTAATGCAAGAAGAGAGACAAATACCTACCCATTTTAAAAGCTTAAAATATATCCCAAAACTCACGATAGGATCCTACATAAAACTGTAGATATAGACCATAGACTTTCTGCAACGACTGAATGCGTACAATATAGATAGAAAAGTTACTATCTGTAACTACATTTTAAATCCCTTAGAACGAAACACTTGGTTTTCACATTTTGAACAGGAGGATGCAGTATGAGAAAGTAGTCACATTGAAAAGAGAAGGTGCTAAATAAAGTAGAAAAGCGTCATTTTAGCTTGGTTATGCGTAAAATGGTAAATGTGAAAGCAAATAAGTGAGAGTCTAAGGCAAGGCATTCAATATAAAACTCCGGTCAAAATTATATTCGAAAAGGCCAACTCGCCCCACTTTTTTCCAGACGGTGGAAAAAAGGAAAGTGGGGAACGGAAAGCTGCTGGAAACTCAATTTTCTACAGTATAGTAGGATCCCACACCACATACATATCTTTTAACAGTACATATGGTAGAAAACAGACCAAAAACTACCCAAAAACTCAAGTGCTACGTCAAGTCTTACTAGTACTTAGTTCATGTAGTAACTGTCTTGTAGGAAACTGATGGCATATGGAGCTCATAAAACGTCTATATAGTGTGTGAGACGAAAAGAAGAAAACTGTAAGACAGACCTCCAGTTTCCAGCAGAGAGAATAACCAGATCATCATCTGACTGAACTAAACCTAAAGTCACACCATGCACCACATACACTCAAATTCACCTTCGCCATTCCATACGCTGATACGCTAACGCTCTAACAACTTGGAAGAACGAAGGAACGGGGGGAGTTGAGAGGAAAACGACTGCATCCCACTTATATCATATTATATGTAGTATTAGTTCTCGAAAAGAAAGAAAAATATTATTATGGGCTTATTCCCTTTTCCTCACTTTTGTCCTTCAAACCTTTCCGTTAGAGACAAACATAACTTACTAAGTTGCCACTATAACTATTATAGTTTTGCAAATAGAGCACTGTATTATTTAGTTCAACGTAGTTATTGCAAGCATTAGATCACAAGACTGAACAGACAAGACATCTTGCTTTAACTCCATTTTCTTTCGAATAAGTTTCTGTTTTATGGCAAGATCTGCTAAAGTGCACTAGTTTTAGTTAGCCAAATAAAGTGAGCAAAACTTTATGGCTTTCTAATATAATAAAACTGCAAATAGTCAGTTCAGATGCTACTCTTACACTTTGCCGTGCTTTGCTTTTCTTTGACACACTTAAGATCCAAAGCACTTTCGTGCACACACAACATATTTCCTCTAAGATATGCCCGTCTCAAACTGTACTTATGTAAAACTTAAATTCACACTCACGATTCCCGTGAGTAAGTTTACAGTAAGGTAGTCAGGATTGTCAGGAATTATGTTCAATAAAATGTAATACAATGCAAAAGTTTATTTGCAACATTTGACACGAGCACCTGATCATACTAATCAATCACTTGAATTGCATTGTATGGCCAGACAAAATAACTTCCCTCTAAAAAATGAGAGAGCAGAATATATTTTATGACAATTAAATAGCACAAGGTCTCTAATGACATTACCTGCCACTCACGAACCATTAGTATATCATGATACCCTTGTTTTGTAGCACCTACCAACATGCCAATTTGTAGCTGTCACTTATTGTACTACCTGAGACCATAGATAAATCTGAATGGGTCAAAAGAATTTCTAAGATATGACAGTGACGTCAACAAAATCGTACTATTGATTACCGCAGGGATGCTACATATGTCAATCTTTCGACTAAAAAAACTGATATTACCTGTCAAGAGCAATTCTAAAAGAATAAGAGTCTCTGATGATAAAATGATATATATCCCCAGAGATACAGAATACACCTGAAATTGTTAATTCGGACGAAGACCTAGTTATAAGCGCGCTACTAATAAAATTATTAGTCCGAAGTCCTAAAGAGGGTCATTTATCATGATAAAACTCAATTATGCATGCATTTCGTGAATCACGAACACAAGTAAACAATTAGGTTACAATGAGCAAAGATGTTTTTCATGGTCTTACTTTATTTTGCCTACCATTTTTACAATCGCTAGAGCCGTAGTTTTCTACACTTTATGTACAATGCCCAATAGCCATGTTTTTCTGTGTTAATATTTGTGTATGCTGACTCATGCTTCAGGGTAGGTAAAATTTTAAAAAAAAAACTATTTTTTTTATTCTCAATGTGTTTGCAAGAGTAGAAATAAAGTGGTAAGGTAAACTCACAGCCTGAGGTTATCACGACTCACGGGAAGTAATAACAAGTGGCAATTGGGATTTTCTTTCTTCTAAGGAGAGTTTTAAAGTTCTGACTTCTGATCTCTTGCTTGTAGAATGTAACCAGATTTACAAGAAATGTCGTCCTCAACAAAATTTTATCAAATTATGGTAAATGAGTATAGGTAATTGTGTCTCTGGATATGAAAATCAAGTTACAGTCTTTGTCACGATATAAAAGTTCAGGAAAATCAAAGCAGACTCAAATGTCAATCCTTGTACTAGTACAACAAGATATGGTTTGAGATAGGAGTAGGTAAGTTAAGTTAACACTGTACTGGAATTCAGAGAACTGAAACTGAGAGTATTGACTTATTCCAAGTCAGAAGCTGGCAAAGTCAAGTTCGCCTTCTGTTTGTCGTTTTGTGAAGGGAGGAGTGGGAGAAGGTATCGGTGCACACTACACTACAGCAATTGGTAAATCAATCTCTTTAAGTGTATGCGCTATAGAACAGACAATGTTATGCATTATTATTAAGCATTATCTCAGTTTCCCAAGAGCCTCTGCTATTTAGAATGGAAGATGAGGCAAATGAAAAGGGGTTGGGCTAGGCTAATATGATGAGTGTATAAACTCTTTGTAAGTTTATTTATTCAAGTACAAAGCTAGTAGTGTTGAATAAATAAGATAGCACTTACTAATAGTTACTGGGTGACTAGGGTTTTGGGTTTCCAACCGAGAGGATATTCTAGTCAATTGACACTGGAAACTCTTTGTGTCTATTTATCTAGAGATGTATTAATTTTGATAGGACACATTTAAGCAGACTACGATATGCTTAGATTGTAATTTTAAGCAGAGAGAGAGAGAGAGAGAGAGAGAGAGATGGATTATTAAAGAGGGTCGACACGGTGACATGCACTGCTAAACTAAAGCGTAGAGTAGTAATGGCATAGTCTACTTTACAAGACCATACCACGATAAACAACTGTCCCTCTTACCATTAGTATTTATTCCATATGGAAATTATATCTCTGTAGAGTCACAATTAATATATTTGTGTGAGGAACTATTACCAAGTAGTACGTCTACATATATAAAGTTAACCACTTGTACAGTTGCGGCTTTCCTATTGACTTATCAAATAACTGGAATAAGTCACTTCACCCTATCTAATGTGAGTTTAAGGAAGGGAGTAGTTTGTGCTGTGGTTCTTGTTCAAATACCAAAGTAAATGATGAAAATGTAAATACAAATCCACACGAATCCTTTCTTTAGCAGCTGCTCTCACTACTCCATATGCCCATTTCTCTTCACTATAAAGTAGAGTAACTCTAGGACTTTAGTAGCATTAGAAATTCTTCCTTGACTAGTAAAACAAATAAATTGCGGAATGTTGGGTGACGAGAAGAGACAAGTCAATCCAATGCTCGTCAACGAGTGAACTGTTAACGATAAGCTCCAACACTAAACTTACACGAAACAGGCTTTGTCAGGCTTAGCTTCTAGTTTCTGTCCTTTCCCGTGTACAAGGGAATGTAAATGTAAATCGAATTTAGAATGCACATAATATATATGTTCGAATGAAAATGAGCCAAAACTGTAGGACATGAGCACGAATTCGTAAGAAATGCTGAAAAGTCGAATTGAGCAGGCAGGGAAGCGAAAGAAGTGTGTTAAGGAGAAGTGCACTTGGTCGACTGATTGGGGAGTAGAGAGAAATGCACAATGTTTTAAGTCGACTGACAATGAGAGATAGAAGAGAGCGGCTATAATAATACAGGCTTTCCTATGTAATGCAAAGCTTGGGTTTTTTGGTCACGTCGAGCAAGTCATAGGACAATGCATTAGATATCCTCACTAATAATACTGGAATAAAAAGAGGAGTCAGTGGAAAAAGTGAAGCCAAAGGAAAGGAAACCAGCAACGAACAACCAACTCGATCTAAATGCTACGATAATAATAATACTACGGGGTATCTACGAAATCTTTGTAGGTATCTTCAGGAATTTTTATTGCGTCTACCTACGCATACTATACTTACATTCAACCATTGTATTTTTGCAAAGACAGCCTTTCATCTATCAAAAGGTTTCATTCAACTCAGTCATGTTTGCATGCATGCAGTGCAGTAGTATTAGTCTTGCTACTACTAGTCACTCACACAACTCACATCTACCTAAAACCAACTTACTTTTACTTCTTCTTCTCTCTCTCTCTCTCTGTCGACTAATCTATGTATGTATCTCATAGACAAGTAAACCAAGGAAAAGACAGAATATATTAAAGTTCTCCTCTCGGCTACCCCGAAATTCTAAGCAAAATAATTTTTTCTGCAAAACCGTTTCTTTCATGTTCATTGCTGTGCAAATAATAGAAGCACATACCTTTGTGCTCTCTTCACTCTCTCTCTCTCTCTGACTCTCAACGAGAGAATTGAGCCGAATGCAATGGTTCACTCCGTTTCTTCTCTAGCCGGCACTAGAGAAACTTAACTATAGTTACTTAGCACACGCTTAGCTTCCTAACTTCTTAAAATTACACTATAATACTTAGAAGGAAAAGTCAATGTATGGAGCGTGGGCAGTCAGGAGTGAGCTCAACTCACTCACATATCTAATATTCGACCCTATAATATTAAAGCAATAGATTTAGAAGAATCCAGTGTGGCCCTGTATATTTTATTAGGCTATGCCAGCCTATTTTCTCTACTAGAGTCTTCATCATCAGTTCACTCACACAGATAGATCTAAGCGGCACAGTGTACTTTAGTCTACATTTTACATCGCTTCACATCACAAACCGCCTTTAGGCATACTCTACGTCTACTCAGTCTACACAACTTCAGATATATGCACTATGTATATTATGTGGAGACTAACTAGTATAAACCAGGCAGGAGTGCCATGCATTCTACATTATGTAAAGCAATCTGCCACACTACTCTAAAATAAAGTGCAGGAATCCAATTTCATTCCGGTGTAACCTTTCCTATACCTTAAATGCTAAACTCCAATCCACTATATGCGACCTGAACAATATCTCTATGCAAATTGGATACAACGTTCTATGTAGCCTTTTAATTCTTAAGCATAATTTCGGCTAATCATTCCTCTGCCCTCCGGATATCATTAATTCACGATTACAAAGTTAAATGCTGCTAAAAGGAAACTCATTGCACATATGATGAAATGGTGAAACAGTTTTGAAATATTTTTTAGAAATTGACCTTCAGATTCTAACTAGGGGAGATGGGGGATGATGAAAACAATTGGATATAGCCGACACTAAATATTATTGTATATAGACATTTAGTAACAGGTGAAAATCTCCTGTGCTCCTAATTGACTCTTCCTGTCCTCATATGCATTTTATATAGGGTGGTTACATTATATTTAGTGAGATAGAGCTCAGATTAGAAAGATTGGGGGGTTTTTATGCAATGATGGATACACTGAGTAAAAGGGTTCGCTAACTCTTCTCTGGTCTGGCTTCGTTTGCTCTTGGGCTGGCCTTGTATGATGATTCACCGTAACGTGACGCAGAACCTGAGCGTAAAAGAAAGAATTCACCCAGGTGTAACACATT
>JAAAYG020011379.1:3743-14518 GCA_009936455.2 Tomocerus minor
TGAAGGAATGTTGATAGAAAGAGAAATACATACATATATTCATAGAATAATGACACTTGGCTTTCTTTCTCGTGTTTTATTTGTGTATTGTGTTGTCTCGACTTGTTTCAGCAATCCATAAATTATCGTCTCCCCTTTTTTCGCTTGACGCCTTTCTCAATACACTACACACTTCTTTTACATTTAGCATAGATAGGGAGCTCTCCGCTGCTACAATCTGATAGTAGCATAGAGCTGAGCAGAAACATTTTTTCTTTGCTTCTCTTCTGTTTGCTAGTCTCAAGTAAATTTGTTGAATGTAGACGATTACTTGTTTGTGCAGTATCTGACTGTATTGCTAATGTTTTTCCTCGAGAGGAGATATTACTGGAATATTAGAAAGAATAATATGTAGAGCTAGATATTAGGATATGATGTAAGAGTGTAATGTGAGTATGAACGAGGCCATGAGAAGCAGGAAGCAACAAAAGTTTTCTGTATTACATAATAGCAAACATTATAACTACTTTGCCTAGTATCATCCTCCAATTCCCCTTTTTCTCACACATAGAAGAAAGTAATGGAAAGGAACACACACAGGGCAGGCATCTCCACTGATAATAGAAAATGTAATGGAATGTATTGCTATATAAAGATAAGTGTTGTAGCACTGGAGAATAAAGGCGAGTCTCTATTTTAGGAGATTACAACAAAAGTAAGTTGCACTTATTTAATGTGGGCGAGAGAGAAAGAAATGAATGAATAGATCCAGATCGGAAGTGTAGACTTCAGTTGACTGCAATGTTTATCGTAAATTTTATGCTTGCCGTTCATGAATTGTTATGATTATTTATCTTTTATTCATGAAGAGATGGAAATGTGCAGAGCTTTCCATATATTCCGCCTTTTTTCTTACGCCTTCCTTTCTCCTTTCCACGACTGATGGTAATATCTCCTCCTAAGAGCTCCTCCTAAGCAAAACTACGGAATGTCCTACCCGAAACATCTGCATACTCACCCGTGTATCTTCGTCAAGAATAAATATTTTCCCTTTTCGTACTTGCTAGGAAAGCACGGAGATGTATGTGGATACAATAGATATAATAATTCTATATGCATAGCAGTAGCTCTTAGATAACACTTTTTATTTCTTAGGAAAAAATGAAAAAAACTTTTATGACAGGAATTTAGAAGTGAAAATTCTGTGTTTGTTTGAGCATTACAATCCTATTTATCTATCTAATATACGTAATTTAGAATAGGAAGCGTATGCCAAATGTACACTTACTCCGTCCAGACACTAACAAATGCCTAATGGCTCCACTAAATAAAACTTTAATGTCTACTCTTTGTTACCTAACTGAAGACGTTATGGAAAATTGCATTTCATTCACACTTGAATAAATTCAAATTTAAGATGACCAATTGCCATTCACACTTCCAGTTCAGCGACTTGCAACTGTTAAGTCGTTGACCTGCCACATTCTGAGAAAAATATTTTTACATTCTCCTGCCAAATCCATGTACTCATTTGTACAGACACAGAATCAATTTTTCTGACAAGCTAACGCTCGCTCCTAAGTTTACTTCCTAATACAACGCATTTGTTTTTTTTAACCAGCACCTTTAGCCACAAATAATTACTATAATAACTTCGTTGAGCGAGAAAAAGTGCAGTTCTTCTCAGACAAGAATTGTGGTTGTCCCATAGAACAGGGAGATTAAAGAGGTTCGAGTAGTTTGCAGGAAATTATCGAAGAAAATATTAGTGAGGAAACGAAGGTTGAACTGGGGAAAGTCTAGTGGAAGTGAAGGGTGAAGGTGAGGCGGCGAGAGGAGAAGAGTCACGTTGTAACGACTCCACTTCCCACTTGAACATTTCCAGAAAACTTCTATGATTATGTATTCCACTCCCATATGCTACATCTAGTGCAACTCTCACTTTGCACTATGTCATTTTATGTCAATACTTTCCCCGTTTCCCCAACTCAAATTTCAGGCTTTCTAATCTAAAACAAAAGATTCTAATTCAAGCGCTTCCTAATTCTGCCTCGGAATAGAACTAGAAAAATGATTATCCCTTCCAAGCAGCAACTACCGACGACGACAAGCGAATGAATGCAATAAAATAGTTAGGCACAACCCAAAATAATGAGTTACAAGGAATAACTGAGCAGAAGCCGAGTACAGTTGGTCAGAGGTTGTGACATTAAACCTTTGGGAAATTACCTATTGCTTCATGGGCTGCTTATATTGGGACTATTGGAAGTTAGCTGTCTATATTCTGATTTCGTTGCAGACTTCGGTGATAAATATCGAAGTAAAGTGAAATATGCTGCAAGCCTGCAAAATAAATGAAAATGTATGTAATGAGTAATGAGGAATAAACTGCAATAGCCAATACTGATATATATAAATGAATATAGAATGTATTGATTTATAAAGATACCATTAAGCAAATCATTACCATTAAAATTTAATTCTTTGCACAGACTCTATAGATTGATTTGTATTTGTGGTTAACAAAAATCACGAAATAGATTCTTTTATATTACTAAATACTTTGGTATTTGGAACAGTTTTACAGTTATAATTATAATGGGCGAATGTTTAACAATTATTACTAAAATCTCTATCCTTGCAATGCTTCTGTATTATTATTATAAAAGGTAATGAGGAGGTTGCTATTTGAGGGTGCATTAAATTATGTGTCGTAGAAATCAATTAGCTGGAGTCTCCAAGGACTATGACACAGATTAGCAATGTAAAGGAAGGAAGTGAAAAGAAGTCTTTCTTTCCATTGACAATCAGTACAATGTCTCAGCTGAGTAAATACTTATATAGTGCATGGCTTTATGGAATTTAAGTAGGTAAATCAGTTGAGAGTGCTATCTAGTAGGTATGCAGAATCTACAGAGAAGGGAACAATGATGAAAATGTTATTAACCTTCTTTTCTTGGATTGAAAGGAGAGAGTCTGGAGTGGAGTGGGATTGGTATATGAATGTTGTTGTGGGGCTGGGAGGAGATAGGAGTAATGGCTGGAGTGGGTAATAGAATATGACAACGTGAATGTAACCGAGTATGAAATGTTTTCTCGAAATGGAGGAATGAATGACCGTGAAATGGCAAGTGATGTTTCCTTTGAACAGGAAAAAAAGCTGTCTCCCTTTCGCCTACTCTCACCTATAACTTTGTGCGAGGGTTGTGACTCTGTATAATCTTGTACACAGAGGCTAGGCCGATATAGAGCGGAGGAGTGGGAGAAGGAGCTAAAAATACGAAGGTGTGTCTGTATAAGAGCATGGACAGGGCTATAGATAGTGACAAAGTGAACTATAAAAGTCAATGTATTAAGCGGAGTGGATTTGTATTATGAGAGAGTGAGGCTGGCTCCTTATGCTCCCTCCTCCCAACTTTCTTTTGCATAGAAGTCAAGGGAAGTCAAAGTGAAGTTTGAGCTTTGCTTTCTCTCTCTCTCTCTCGTGGCTGGCATCCGCATGGCTGTGCATCTAAGAATAGCTCCTTTTCACTTTAATACGCCATAAAAATGCATTACTTATTGCTGTCTAAATGCACGCACGGGGGCTGAAATTGACTTTGAAAGCCATGTGCTTCTCTTCAGTGTCTGTCCTGACTGGATTTGCATGCGGACACACCAGGCGAGCATTAGAGCATTAGTAGCTGCCGGGTAGTTAGCACAGCAGCAGCACCTTCTCCTCCTAATCCCAATGTCACAGAACACTAAAAGACAACCTGCAGCAGTTGTTGTCCATTTAACTTCCTTTTAGCGCTCTCCTTTTCATTTCCTCTTCCTTTCACTCTCCCACGTTAGCACACACTCCCCACCCAAACTACCACGTCTCCCTTCCAAAGACCTTTACACACACGTTTACTAGAAAAACAAAATCAATATAATGCATGTCATTCAAAGCAAAGTAGCCAGTTTCTTTCTTATAATAGTACGCATTGCCTCAGTGCATTCTCAACTTCTTTCTTCCTCACAAAATAATCCCCGATAAGAAAGCATTTCCAGGGATAGACACTATTTCTTTCTATATTGCTAAATATATCTGTCTGTACACGTGTAGGTTGCCTGAAGCTGCTGTTACGAAAAATATACTTGTGTTATCTATGTCTACTAATATTAGCCAATAAATACAAAATAGCATATGTGAAGCACTTTAAAGTTTCATCAACTGAAAAAGGAATACAATTGAATTGCAAGGAAGGGATTCTGGCGACAGATAAATTCCATCATAATTAGCAATCCCTTGTTCATTGATTCAAATGAAAAGAATTCTAATAGCGACACGATGAATTCAAATACACTGAGCTATATGACGTGGATACAGCAAAGGTGGATATGAAAAAACTAATATTTTGCAAAGTGACACGATGAGGAAATGTCAAAGGAGTGATGTACGAAACGGAGAAATGTAATGTGAGCTGAAGTTGATGATGAAATGAAAATGTTATTCTGCTGTCGTGGTTCTGTCTCCTTGTCCCTTCCTCCACCACTGAAAGATATTTGTGATGTGTCGGAGGGAGACTATATCTTCACGTTACAAGTCAAGATATACACATATATAATTCTCATTGACGATTCTCACTATAGACTATATAGGAAGAGGGAGAGAGAGAGAGAGAGAGAAAGTGTTTGGGAAACGGTCAAGACGCTGTTATAGTGTTATAGGCAATAATGGAAGTCTTTGGAGAAGACAGATGAATTCTCATTGCAGTGAAAAAAGCTGAGTTTGTCAAGTTGTGTGGAAGGAAGGAGTTGAGTCGACTAAGTAAGTCAACGCTATTCTCTAATAGATATTACACAGAGAAAGTGAAGTGAGTGAAGATAGGCACATCTCACAACACGGACAGAGACTTTCTTCCTCGGCAGAGGCGACGGCAAGAGATGGAATGGGATTGAAGTGGTTTCCGTTTTATGACACTATATAGTCCTATGTCCGCATCCACTAAACCCAACACAGCCAAACCAGAACCGACTCTATTCAAATGCCCACCAACCACTACACTTTTAATACAGGGTGATTGTTTGTAGCTATTGCCATATGACTTTCCCCATGTAAATGAAATTCTCTACTTTGACGTAATTAGCCCTTCAAAGATATTTTCAATCCTTTTCAACGGAAGTAAACTTTTCCTAGAGTGAAAATGAAATGAAAGTTCGATTTGCTTGAAAATGCATTAAAATAATTTCAGTGAACTACTTTATAATTTATATAGCGAAAGTCATATAGTAAAAGCTAAATATAATCACCCTGTATATATTCCAACTCCTTATATTTACGACAGACTAGGAATAGATTGGTTTTTCACCAATGCATACCCGTACACCTTCTATTAGGTAGGTATTAGATTCTATATTCTCATATCTTTTCATTTCTGAACTGTTTGCAACTGCCATTTTATTTTTGCTCCTTTCATCTGAATCAAAAGGAATTTTCTGACCACGTGGACTAAAGCATTAATTCAAGAATAAGTTTAACAAGGGACATATATCATTTTCTAGAGTAGGGAATAGAGAAAGTTTTTATTTGACTGTCTTGCCATGTTATGTCTCGTTGGAGGAATCTATGAATTTTTTAAGAGTTGCCGAGGGTTGTTTCTTTCCACCACAATACAATTACAAATTACAATAGGTAGGTACACATATCGTCGAGTCGTAGTTAGCAAATCTGTTGGAGATTCTTGACTCTCATTCCTGAGGATCATAATATAAGGAAGTCGCCAAAGTGGATAGGAATGGTTTAAGCACTGTGTTGTTTCTCTTGTGCTCTATATCAAGATACAATAGATAGTATACGGCCATGAGTGTAGTTTGTCTGCTGCTATCGTAAGGGATCGTTTAAGGAAAGGGCAGTCAAGTGAATTGAAGTAAAGTCAAAAAGAGAGCGAGAGTCTTGGATGTTTCTGTTTTATGTTCTGTTCTGTTATGCTTATGCCCGTTTCTCATGTTGCCCATAAAAAAGAGAGGGATGGATGGAGTCTGGAACGGCATCCAGTTCACTGCTCTCCTTGTGCTCTCTGTTGTGATGATGCGAGTAGGGAGTAGATCGTGTATGATGTAATGGAGAAGTTGTAGATGAGACGGAACTAGATTTTCATGTATTAGTACATATGATATGCTCTTGGAACATAACTAAACTAAAGCAAAGGGTCATGAATGAAATATTACACCTGTCAAAATGTGAAATATGCGCCACACTGGCATACACTCCACCACTCTGACTACATAAAGCCTGGAATGCCATTCCTCCTCCTCCTGTGTACAGTGTTACGATACCACAGACTACAATCAACTCCGCTCACATTACTTGGCTACTCGTGATGCTCTTGAAATATTGGGAATTACTGAACAGAGAGAGACTTTTGCGTAGAATTATTGCTCTATTGCGTAGAAAGAATATCATTCCCTTATTTCGATCCCTTTGGCTAGAGGAATTTGGAGGAGGATGTTGTCAATGTGCTCAGGATGGTAATATATTGCACACACAGGTTGGAGGTGACTTTCTCTACCTTGCCAGCCACACAAAGCCAATGACACACGTTAAGTGGATTTCCACGAAATTGTCTTTTGGCGTTTTATAACAAATAGACTCGTCGGGCGGGCTGCAGGGAAAAATCTGTGACAATTTATAATTTAACTAGGTAAATATTTTATTGCAGTGAACGTGATTGACGGTGACATATTTCAAATTACGAAGGTGTCGCGTCTTCACATGGGCGCCTACCTCTGCATCGCTTCCAATGGAATTCCACCCAGCATTTCCAAACGGGTGGAGATGAAAGTTCAATTTCCACCCATGATGACTATTCCCCACCAACTGGAAGGCGCTTATGTCGGTCAAGAGGTCACTCTCGAATGTCAAACCGAAGCTCATGTAACTTTCACTTACCATTCCTATTCCACCATTTAGTAGACCATATTTTTAAGGTTCTTCTTCAAAAGTTCGATGAAAGCTTTACATTTACTCTCTCATAATTAATCACAAGTCCAAGTCTGACACTAATTGAAACTTGTTGAAATTTCAGCCCAAGTCCATTAACTATTGGACGAATGAACGAGGCGATATGATCATCTCAGGTAACAGATTTCTTTTCTATTTCTATTGATAATGTACTTTATTTAATCTACCTTCCTTAGAAACCCTTTAGTGCGTAGATAAAAATACAGTATCATATTATATATATTTTTGGAGAGTAATTTCCAGACAGATAATTTTTTGCTGCTACTACAGGCCATTGTTTAAAGTACTTAATTCATTATATTAATTCACATCAACAATATGTCTGCAACTCATACTCCGTGTATTATGTAAAATATTGTATAGAAAAATGAAGTTAGTGGTGGTGAGTGACGAGGGGTTCACTTGAGATGTGTCAGTTATTATGTATCCCAGACAAATGCTAATTGTGAGGGATATTAGCTGAGGTGCTGTTATCGATGTGAGACATCAAAGTAAATATAATTCAAAAGTGGAGAGTAATTTGTGTGGAGGCGGGTGGGAGTGATGGTGGACTGAGGATAGAGAAGGATGCATTGAGTTGAGTTGCTGTTATTGTTGTGTGAGTGGAGTGGCGGTGTTTATAGCGTGAAGGGGCAAGTGGAGGTTACGGCAACCAAGTATCCGCCGAACAAAAGCCAATCGAGTTTTTTGATTGACAGGGAAAAGAGTAAGAAGTGGTGATTGATGACTGCTCGAGTTGAGTGAAAAATTTCTCCTTGTCTTTCGGCTTTCGGCGGACGGGAAGGCGAAGCTCTTAGCCTCTCCCTCTCATTCACACTTTCCTTTCACTTTCATCTAATTAACGCCACTTAATTATCCCCAGCACAAACCTAACCAAACTAAAGCTAATCTTGTGAGCAGAAACTCCTTACAAACGCCATTTCGTGTACTACGTAGACAAGAAATCCCCTCCTTCCCTCTTCCCACACTCAATGGAAATGCTATCTCCACTACTTACTCAAAGACTCACTTTCTCTCTATCTTTCTTAGCAGAAGCAATTTTACAAGTTATCCAGGTATAATTTCATGTCTACCAATTCTAGAATATGTAGCGTGGCCCTCATGGATCATTTATTCTGCACCCAAGCATTCTATATACATTTATTACGTTAATGCATACAAGTCCCTGGAATGAAATCCCCTTCAATGTCAAGTGCTAATTTTTGATCGCATCTCTTGTCAAGAGTCATCCGATGTTACATTGACTAAAAACTTAGATTGATTGAATCTTTGTAACTAACTTTGTTGTTAAAACAAGTTCAATAGTCTCAGGTAGACTTTAGTTGTCTGCCTATTTGTTGTAGGTGGATGGGTCCTCTTACCCGTGGTGATGACGTAGAACTTGTGCGAATTATATCTGCACACTATTTGCACTAAGTGTAGGATGGGGATAGTAATTTCCCTACTTTTATGCGGAGGGTGCGGAGTTTGTGTATTTTTAGGAAGACAGTTAAATATTAGAAACTTACGAAATATTAATCTTATGGAAGTCGTCCTGTGGACTGGCCTTCCCAAAAATAGGACAAAAGCAAAAATGTCTGCTCCGCTAGAAGCTGGAAGGTCGACTAACTTGTCTTTCTCATTTCTCTATAATAGGTAATCTGCTTCTTAAGGGATGCAGATTACCTATTCCACTATAAATATAGGCATTTGTCTTTTCTGGCTTGCTGGACAAATGCAACGGCAAGACAGTGCCGTTGCACTAGCAAGGCCATGCAATTTTGGCTTTGCAGCTTAGTCTAATGCGGATACGTCAGGAGGCAATTGTTTCTCCTGACAATAGATTGATTGGATGTTTGGGGTATGTACAGTATAACCATTTACTTTAGTTCACACTATTGCCATATTCCCCATCCAATAACTCGATATAAAAATTCTCCGCGGTGAAAGTACCCAGGATTTTGCGTGAGAGTGAAAGGTACTCGAACTGGTGGTGACTGATACTGTAAGATCATATTATGATTCAAGCTGCTGGAAAAATGTGCAAATGTAAATTGCAGCTTACACGGGACATGAAGGACATTTAATTTATTATTGAGGTTTTCCCCTTCGTCATTCTTGATAATATACAGTCAACCAAAAAAAAATTATTATAGTCCAGTTCTTTTCTAACATGTGCAACTACATGTTTAATATTTGTACTTGTGTTTTATAGATGTCTATATACGTCGTCCTGCAAAGACCAAGGAGAAAGTGTTCTCTGATACACAGTAATGTCAATAGTGTAATTTAACTAAGGAAGTAGCTACTGTACTACTAGTGAACTGCTGATAGACCTTATGAATGTGTAGGAAGTAGGATATAATATGGTCTATGTCTTCAAGAATGGTTAGAGCAAGGAAATGAGTACGGAAAACATATGTTTTATTTCTCGAGAGGAACAATGACTGTAGGTGGAGGTTTTAGGCTAAGTAGATGATGAAGGGAGTATAAGTTCCTTGCTCATTATTATACCAACAGATAGGGTTGAGTATAGTGAGCTAGTATTTCTTAGCATTTACATCAGAGGATGACGTCAGAATTGGGGGATCTTGAGCTTTGTTCGTTGAGAAGAAAGGCAGGAGGCACTAATGGCAATGGCAAGTACAGGGGATCCTCAGTTGGAGCAGAAATTATTAGACTGTTAAGTGTAGAGAGGTCGATGAAATGTAAGTGGGTATCTGATGTATAATAGAAGCGAATCTATGAATTAAAGCTTCCTTGTCAGCATTGGCAATACAATTGTTCTGCGGCTCAAAAGGATTTCCTTCACTTCATCATTATTATGATGATTAAATGATTATGATGCGATGCGCTCATTCAGTCCTCGTCGGGATTAAGTGAAAGACAATGTACTTAATGCACTTCTTTCACACAGACACTCCTATCTATTTCTAATTACTTTGCTCCACACACTTTCTTCCTTATACACTCAGTATTGCACTAAAGGAGCACAGTACAAGGCACTCTGGAGCTACAGTTCAGACATTATGCAAAACAGAGTCATGAATTATTTTTAGGTTCGCGGAGGAAGTTACTTGATTCTTGCTCCTCAGATTACTATTTTTAGATGTCTCACTACATTAAATAAGTGGAATAGTGGACTGCTAGTAAAATAACATTTATCAAGTATAAAAATGAAGGGAGGACGGCTGTTTTATACATAATAATATCATTCATTTCATCTTTATTTTATGCAAAATCAGTGTCTCTTGATACTTCCACACTATTTACCATCATCATTTCCAGCAATTCCTACCCTCCCATTTAAAGAGACGCTCTTCCTTCTCTCTCCACACAAATCTGCATAGTTAATATCTCAACTCCTCTCTTTTTTTACATCATTCAGTTGTCTTTGCAATGCACAATGACATCGCATTACTACTTTTGCGATAAGGGCAGGGAGAATGAAGAGGACGAGAAATATCTTCAGTCATTTCATCCCTCTTCCAATCTTCCCCTTTTTTATCGCTTTCTCTTTCTTCCTCTCTCCTCTACTCAATTTTCCAAAAGAAGAAAAACAATCCTCGATTGCATTTAACTACAGTGTGCAACTGCACAGTGCACATGCAAATACATCTCTTCTGTCTCAGATAAGAAAAAACTTTCATTCCAAGAAAAAGTTCAATAGTAAATACTTTCACGAACGACTACAATATTTTATTTTACAAACACAGAGAAAGTTGGTAATTATTTAAGGAGGCAATCTTAAATGCACACATCCATCGAGAATAACTTTTTAGAGGAGTATTTTGAAATAAACTGACACCATAAATAATTACCATCAATA
>JAAAYG020011390.1:0-23390 GCA_009936455.2 Tomocerus minor
ACCATTCGGCGATCGGATATGTACCATTCGGCGATCGGATATGTACCATTCGGCGGTCGGATATGTAATAGTACCCCATGCAGCACAATATTTAAAGTGACAAAAGAATAAACTACTTTGGGTCTCAACTTAAAATGTTACCTCTTTCTGTATTCACGCTCGCCGCACTTCCTGTTTCACAATGTACTATTGCAACGACCAATTCCTCGTCTTGGTTGGGAGTAGTAATTACATAAGGAATGGAAATATTTGCCTCATGAGAAGTTAAGGCATCGTCGCTTGGACCAGGATCTAATGTTTCCATCGTAAAGTCTATAATTTATTTTGTCTGCTTTAACCGATATATAAACTTATATGTCATGTCGTTTCTTAAACTAATTTAAAATTAAAGTTGAATTTCAAAATAATTTCATAGTTTAATAATTTGAACCTATATTACAAATATTATTTTTTATTTAAAAAAAATTAAAAGCTTACCTTGTGTTTCGGTGACATTATGGTTGTTGTTTGCTACGAATGGAGTTGAAGGTTGAACCTGAACCGCTGCTGGTGGAGTTTGTATTACTAGAGATGCAGTTGACGAAGAATTTAGCTGTCCAACACAATTATTGGTCGCATTTGCATTTTGAGCAGTACCGGAAGCAGTAGAAGAAGAACTCACAACTGGACAGTTACAAGATACGCTCCATGGAAGTGTTGCAAAAACCAAATCTCCTGAGTCATATTTTCTCTTGCGCTGCTGAAGAGTGGCCATGGTAAAGTCGGACATGTTGGATCGAATATTTAGGCGGATTCTTTCTCTCTCCTCGTGCCAATACACTACTTTTTCAATAAATGCAATGCATGATTCACAAAACGGAGAAGATCTCCCTGTGCCGAGAGAATTCCAGTTAATGTTGTTGTAATTCAAAATATCGGGATAAAAGTATTGTGCACATATTTGTGGCACTTTTTGGGAATATTCGGGTGACCATTTTCTGAGATTCAATTGTTGTGCTCTAATAATTACCCGAAAGCAAATTGAGCAGTTGATTTGTCGGGACATGATCAGAAATATATTCAGGCAAAATTTCTTCAAGGAATTTCTGTAATTCGTTTGGTATTTTATTCTTCCTTAATTCTAATTTCAAGTAGAGATATGGAGCTTTTTGAAGGCAACAGAGTCGAGTTTTAGAAGCAGGTAACTTCAAAGAAGTCACTAATAATGTCAATTGTAAAAACACAGTGTCTGTTGGAGCTCAATTTCTAAAATTTCAACAACGGTACTATGGTGGTAGTGTTTAGGGCTCGACGAAGAAGTGGTGATTGATTTGTCACGGGAGGAGCCGGGAGATGCAAGCAAGCTGCATTGGTATTGAGAACTAGTAAAACGAGCGTTCTACGAACGGGGTAACGACGTGCCGTAATTATTCATTTTGTTATTTTAAAATGTATTAAGTTGAGGAAGCCATTTTGTGTGATAGTTATGTTATCTATATGTAGCTGGTTCCTATGGCTCTGTATCTGTGGACATCAAATTCCATAACTCAGGAACGAATGAAGACAATGGTTTCAATTTTATGCATATGTTTCTTGACGCAAGTTGGTAATGCTACGTATTGAACTCAAATTTGCTACGTCTTTGTTTTGCATTAGTTTATACTACCAATTGACGTGATCATTGAATCGTCAGCGTCAGTTTTTGTACAGCAGTATAGAGCTTTCAACTAAATATTTCATACTTAATATTATTGTACTACTGCATAATATCAAAGTTTGTAAACCTGTTACCATGGATTTTCGTGAGAAGGTTGGCCCGTCCGGATGTTTGCAACTTAAAATTTCACTTTTTTTCAACTGGGGACAAAACTGTAGATTTTGTCCACAGCATTGAGCTGTACTGATAATGCGTATAGAGTTCACAATACAGACTGGGGACAAAATCGTCGGTTTAGTCCCCAGTTAAAAAAAAGTGAAATTTTAATTTGCAAACATCCGGACGGGCCAACCTTCTCACGAAAATCCATGGTAACAAGCTTACAAACTTTGGCATAATATTGTCAAGATAAAGTTAAAGTCGACAGCAAAAATTCATACAAAAATGTGTCCTCCTAAACCCCATTTTCATTGAAAATTCAAATATTACGTCATCAAAAAACAACTTATCATATACATTTAGTTTAAATATTTTCAAGGTTTTATAAACTAAATATACCAGTCTGTATTAAAGTTACTAATAAACGATAAAAGAAAATAATATAAGTGAACACGGCATGAAACAGAAAAAGTGTGTTGGTCGTTATTGTAGTGATATAACATGGCAACTTAGTTGGTAGGTACACACTTATTTTTATTGACTGACGCTTTCCGCAATTACAAATCTACTTTGCAAGTTTGCACTGTAGTGTGTGCATGGCCTGCGAGTCGGAAGACACGTCATCCGCATGCAATAGACCAAGGTTGTTTTAGAACTCAGTTTCGAAGGGGGGGTGGATAAAGCCAACCACATTTTATTGCGATATTTTCAAATGCTCCAATTCGCGCGTAGCGTGAAATCTTTTGCGGTTTTAACCTAAAAATTGATAAAATACGTCATTTCGAAAAATTATGCTCTTTTTTCCAAACTTTTCTCTTTTTTTCGAAATTTCGGAGGGGGCATTTGCCTTTACGCCCATTCCCTCAATATGGCCATGCATTATACATGGATGTCATACATAGCAGAATATTACAGAATAGTTAGTGTAATAATCACAGTATGCTGCTGCCTTACTTTTCTGTACTTAAATAACAGGACATGAAGGCGACATGAAAATGTTTAGTAGACGGGTTGCTTAAGTTCTGCCATTTTTGTTCATTTTTGTGTGTCTTAGAGAGCGTCATAGGGTTTACAAAATATTAACAAAAAGAAGGACTTTAGGAAACTCATCTGTTGTATTGCAACCCGAAACTCTCTTTCAGACATATTTGAATATTCCATTATCGCAATTTTTCTCTCCCAGGCCACTCAAGTCTTGGGTCAAGATATAAGATTCAATATACTTAAGACGCATAGGTAACACTTATAGTGAATATAATGTATCGTCTCAAGGCTGTGCTTGTAATTGAATACCTAGGTTTAGTTATCATGGGCTGTTTATTGTAACTCGGATTGATTGATATCGTGTCTGGAAACAAATGAGAATATTTATTTTATAGCTTCTTCAAGGTCTGTTTATCTTACTGCAGGCAAAAGTACATTGCATGCAGTATTTGTCATTCCTATGCTGTCAAATTGACTGATAAAATCAAACTTAACACACCAAATAGGTTTGAAATGTACAGAATGAAGAATGAATTCTAATGAATCATATATAATATTTATAACAAAAGGATGAGATATTGCAAAATGGCATTTAAAAGTAATGTGTGCTGACTGCTGTGCCATTTCCAGTTCTTTAACGGCGTCGATAAACAGGAAATAATTAATGGAGTTAAATAGTCTTAAACGATGTAAAAGACATTACTGTCGACTCAAATGCAGCTGAATCATACACACCTTTCTTCTTGATCAAGCATTAAAGGAAAACTTTCAAAGCTAAATCCATACGTACCTAGTCATACATGCTACTATGAAAATAAAATATAAAGCAATAAGAAATTATTTTTACCCAGCAAATGTTACATATATGTAACCCTAACCTGCATTATCGTATCGAAAGGGAAATCTATAATATTAATGCAAATAAAAATGATAAATACACAACATATTTTTTTTCCAAATGCAAGCAACATCATATAAAACAATTTTTTAAAAATCTCTACTCATTCGACTATGAAAATCATGATTTATAATTTGGAATCAGCAGTAGAACATATCATCTTAATTACACATCATAAAGTTGTTTGGTTGCAGAGCTTATAAAATATGTTCTGTCCAATTGTCATAATTAGCATCTTTTATTTGGATAGTTACTGTTGATAAATATGGATTTTATGACATTTATTTAAAGCTTGTAACAATTCACATTTTGGATAATGATTTTTTATACCCAATCCATTAGTTTTATATGGTGGAATTGGGTAATTGTCTTTAAGCAAACAACAACGTCAGCCGGATTTTATTTTCTTATTCCTTTCTGTGAACTGAAACCTGAAACGCAGTGCATGCGGTAATGTGCTTGTATGATGTAATTCCGTGTCTGCGAAGGAGTTGCAGTGGCACTTCATGGATTACACCAACACAAACATTTTCTATTTAGTACCTATTTAAAATCCCTACTCCAGTTGCAAACTTGTTTTAAATTTCGTTTGTTTTCCAAATTTTCCTGCTCCAATTCTAAAATAGGAATGGATAATCAGGTTGAGCAATTGATATGGTCACTATCCCATTTTTATTCTAGTCTTAAAATCTAATAATGTACAAGAAAATTGAATATGCACTCCTTTTGACCACATTATCAGATCTATTAGATCAATCTGTTAGCAATAAACCATTGTAAAAACGGCTGTAAATAAGTAGCGGTTGTTGGTTCATTGAAAACTGCATGATTTATGGCGAAAACTCGATGATTTTCTGCGAAGACCGCATGATTTATGGGGAAAACCGCATGATTTACTGCGAAAACTGCATGATTCGGCGAAATTGACATCAATGTGACGTAGTCTGGTTCTCTGGGATTATATATATCAATCCAACGTAGTCTGGTTCTCTGGGATTATATACATCAATCCAAAGTAGCCTATGCTTAGCTGGGTTGTCAACCAACCCTCTGTCAATGGCTGGTTCGTAACACTGTAGGTCATGGGGTCATCCGATTGACCTCATTTTCAATAACACTCCTTGCTGGGACCCCTAGAACACTTTTGCAAAATTTGAGTGATGTATCTGAAACCATTCGTGAGTATCGTAATTACATACAGACATACAGACATACAGACGGACAGACGGACAGACAGAGTGGGCATTTCTATAAAGCAGCTACCGCTACTTAATAATGGAAAACAAATTATCTATTAGGTATCATCACTAATGGGGTCTGTAATTACTATCATGTATGGGACATACGTCACAAGTGAAGTTATTGTAACTCCCGAAACAAAGCAATTTTGAAACTTCAAAGAACTGATGGGAAAGAACTTCAAGTAGCTATGGCAGATAGATAGAACAATTCGTTTAAATTCAAACACAACAGACGTTTTCAAAATATATAAAATGTTAGACAGGATGAATTCCAGAGTTCATGTATACCATTACAAGAATTATAGATTTTTGAATTATACAACGGTAAAAGCAAGATATCATTTATTGACACACTCTGAAATTATTTTGTTATTGTAGTACATGGTAAATTTGCAGTACCACTGACATCAACACGACTTTCATCGGATAGAACATGCATCAAGACGAAAGAGATGGTTGCACCTGCACTGCATTGGAATGAGGAATTTATGACTTGCATAAAATGCGACAATGATCATTGTGGCTACCAACATTTAATGCAAAAATTCGCCGAGTATCATAAGTTGCTTTATCGCAAAACACACATTGTATTTTGTCCCAGCGGTGACAATAGAAAAATCCTTGCTTAGCACAGTACTCAGAGGAGAGATATTTATTTGACCAATTTTGAAATGTCCGCAGCCGTTCTTCTCTAGATGAGATCTTCAATTCTTTAACTGTAGTGCAGTAAGGTAGATCGATTAGTTTCCAAAATTCCTGATCTTCACAAGCAAAACCTTCGCATTGCTCATCAAATATATAAAATTTTGCTTTTTGATCGACATACTTGGAAAGCGTAGAACTTTGAAAGGCAGTCTTCCACGTAAATTCTCCAATGACAATTGTTCTTATAGCATAACTTCTGTGAATATTTGTTTCAAGTAGGCTTTGCACCAAAGGCTTAATCCGTAGTTCAAGTTTTTCGTCAATGTTGCAATTGATTACTAGTTTTGTTGGTTGTAGTATTTTAGTTATATCGATCAACTGATTTTCTAATTGCAGGAAAGGAAATCCAAAAAGGATGAGTATGTCGAGAAAGATAATTTTGTTTCCAATTATTGTCATTTCCGATCTCTGAGGAAATTTTGATAACTTAAGTACCTTAACACTGGTGGGTATTACTTCTGTTTCCAGCCGAAAAACTTTGGCGCGTAAAAATATCAAACATAGATAACGAAGTTGTACACAACCATCAAACTTGGAGACTAAATTACTGCTTCTTTCAATGGAGAATTTCAAATATTGTAATTGTGGATGACAGATATTTCCATTAGATGACACATTTTTCATATGCTCAAAGCAGAGCATGTTTAAATTTTTTGGAAGAACCCCTAAATTCAAATTAGATTTCTTAATTTCCAATTCCTTGACTTTCAACTTGTTTTCGTGGACAAATGAAAAGTTGGTTAAAGTCAGTTTTTCTATTGACCATTGAACTTTGAGCAAATCAGGTATTGTTACTTTTCCTTCTAAAACTATTTGGTCAATACTAATGGGTTCTAGCATTGGTAGTATATACTCAGTGTCCTCTCCCAATAATTCAAGATACTTAGTTTGTCTGAAGTCTGTAAACTCTTCAAGATTTACCTGATTCAAAGTTTGATTGTCTCGAACAAAAGTACACTTTCCCAAAATTAAAGATTTCGGACAAAGTTTTGCTGTCGCAATAGCCAACTGAACGCCTTGTCCAAATTGAATATACTCAATATTATTAAATTGATCAACCGACAGGTTCACAGCAGTAGACTTTGAAAAAGATAATTCTAAAACCTTTAGATGCGCGGGAAATTGATAGTTTCTTGCATCGAATTTTTCTAATTCCTCATTCTTTTCGTTAAAGACTGTAACATTTTTTAACTGGATACAATGAAAAATTCTGGGAAATGCAATACTTGTGAATATTGAACAATGTTCTAACTGTAATTGCATTCCATAAAATGTGTGTATTTTTGTGATGCTCGATTCCTGGACAAAAAATCCATTTTCGTTGTAACGATTATTTGAATCGCTCTCATAACTTATTGATTGAATGATTTCATTAAGAACATCAGGGGATTTCCGAAATGTTAACACGTTTTCCTTTGATAATATTTCCCGGGCTTTATCAGTTTTCTTTTTTCGTCTGTAATTTATGAAGAGTTTGCCTGCAAGATTGGCTTTTGTAGGTTTGCTTTGGAAATCTAAAAATTCTCCGGAATTTGTGACGAACAAATTCCAATACATGTCGTCACCGGAGTCTGCCGTTCGTAATTTGAGTTCGTGAGGTCTCCAGTACATTTTTTCAAAAATTGCTAATGCTTCAATCCGTTGTCCGTTATTTTCCAAGCATACAGCATAATTGTACAATGAAGAAGAGGTTTGCAAAGTATTTGTGATGATTAATGATAAATCAACGGCTTCTTGAAATCTTCTTTCTATCGTAATTTCCTCAAGCTTTAATTGATCAATTAATTTTGTTTTGACTTCAATGAATTCGCTTTGCAGTTCTTCATCAGCAAATGTGTACGGTAAAAGTTTATAATCCAGATGCCCATTAACGTTTAATATTTTCCTTAGAGTTTCCCTTTGACTATTTTTTCCATTGTGGCGTATCACTTGCTGCAATAATCGATGAATTGAGAGACCGCCCAATCCCCTGTGTTTTGTAATCAGAGAATATTTCTCCAGTAGATCTGCCGCGGCTTTAATTTCTATTTCTGTTTGACCTAAAGCTTTGGCAAAGAAGTCGATCTGTACTGCATCCGCTGTGATATAGCCAAAAAGTGACAAAATTTGATACGCTAAATTCCCACTGTCTCCTTCCTGATGTTTTATGATATCCAGTGAAATTTTCATTGTTTTATTTATAGTTTTCTCATAGTCGTCAAATTCAATGTGAAGTATGTCATCAGTTTTTCTAATCCTTTGCATGTATTCGGAAATGTCAATTTTCTTCCCGTTGATTGTTGCGACAGCTATTTGTAGCGCTAACGGTAAATTACCAACAAGCTCGCTAAACTTTTGTAGCTGCTGATCAATGTCAAATTCATCGGGTAAATTGGTAATGTTATTCTTCAAAAATGCTACGCTTTCTTCTGTTTTAAATACGCCCAGTTGAAACTCATATATTTTTCCATCTCCGTTTTCATTGCCCCATTCCCTATTTCTGGATGTTATAATTGAATGAAAACATTTGTTTTCCGGTAGAACATGACGAATTCCTTGTTTGCCCACATAACATTCAGCGTTGTCAAATATCCACAAACATTTGAAGTCTTTTAATTTTTCAAAGCTTGCCCTTGATAAATCAACTAAATCCAATTCAGAACGACCTTCAAGTTTCAAATCTCTTGCAAGTTTCTTAAATGAACTGAGTAGACTGCCTTCTCCACAGTCAATCCATATTATGTGTTCGTATTTTTTTGAAAATACATTGGCAAACCATTTGGCGGTTGTTGTCTTCCCCACACCCCCTAACCCGGAAACGGTCACTTTTTGGTTAATGACAGTAATTCCGCTTTCACTGTCTTCCAATTTTCTTACTAGATCTTCAATTAATAGTTTTCCACTCTCCTTCCGTTCATAAAATGATCTTACTAAGAATTTTTGATTGGGCCACCATTTCTTCTCCAATACACAAATTTTTCTTTTCTTAGAAGAAATTTCTTCTGTTTGTAAATTTTCTATTTTGTCAGCACAATGACCATTGTTTGTGTTTCGTAAAATCTCAAGGAATGAATTCCGAACTCTGTCCCAATCTTTCGCTTGTATTATCTTTAGCAATTCGAAATTTCGACTTTGATTTGTTTCTTTACACATCTACGAAAAGATTATTAGCATCAGACATTAAAAGCAGAAGTAACTGTATTTCGTTAACATTTTCTTCTAAAATCTATGCAGGCAAGCAAAAAGACTCTCAGAAAAAAGAAAATTAGAAAATGGATTGAATATAATGCAAAAGAGGCTTAATCCATATTGCAATAATTTAGATATATAAATTAGTCAGAAAGTGTTGGTATAGGTATATACTTACTATTTTTTCTTGCTCATCGAAACTGAATATTTCTTTTTCAATTAACTGTATTAGTAAACCTTCAACATTTGTTATACCTTTTGTTAAATAGTTCAAATTTTTTGTTATTTCGTTAGCCATTATTCTAATTTCTTGAAGTGTCTGAATTTTCAAAAATTGGCTTTTTTATTCTGTCAACTTTGCATGTTAACAGTTCAAGTACCAATGTAAAAGTAATAGTATTAATGCGTTCAATACTTATTTCGATGAATTTGTTTAATAAATACAGAGATAAGATAAACAGTCATTGACACGATCGAATGACGTAGTGAAGTAGTTACGCGTTTTGTGCATGCATGTATTAAATTGTGGACACCCACGCATTCTAATTTTCAACTCACTGCAACTACATGGCCCTGAAATCCTGAAAAAGCTATTCAAATTAGAAATGAATTTTTAAGCTTCATTATGAAACTCAGCAATTTTTTGAATCGCTATATAGATGTCATAGAACTAATTACATCTTGGCTGACTTGCTGTGTAGTGTATTGCAACACTAGCATTAACTCCATTCCATGACTCTAGCGCCGTAGCCCATAAATGACAGAAAACCGAAAAATATCAGTTACACTGACTGAATTTGTCATTAAATAAATCATATTGTTTTTGAGAAATAAGGGCAAAGCAGTTCAGTATCAAAAGCAATCCTCGCGCTTATTGGATTGATTCAAGTCGTCTAATATTCCAGGAGTTATAGTATTAGTATATATATGGTTGAAACATAAGGAAATTAGTATCTACGTATAAAGCAAATAAGACAGAAAGCTTAACAAATTATAAATAATTTGCCAGTTATCAGAATCCTTGTAAGTCGTGTTCAAATAGATAAACATAATACTCTAACCTATTATACTCATATATTTTAGTTTTACTCCATAATGTTTGCAAACATATACGGTAAAGCTTGCAAACGTAAACTCTAATGTTACAATCAAGGTTGAGGTGGATGAAATGAAGGGGTTGGTCAAAATTGGTTTTATCCACATTAATGTTGTGCTTTGACCGGATGAAATAGTAATTAACATGGTATTTCATCCATCCAATTTTGTCCAAGTTGTTTATATGGATGGATAAAATGATAAAATTTATTATCAGCTGGATAATATCCAACACTGGTGCATGACAATAAATATTGTGAGTACATACGGTTACGGATGTATCAAATTATGTAGCTTTCTTCCCAATCGGACTCTGGAAGGTTAGTAGGTTGTGGTTGTCAGGATAAAAGTACATATATATAATGACGACATTGAAGAACTTTTTTCTGATATTTGATATACCAAGTTACCGAAATAGAATACATTGATGAATAAGCTGTCATTTTCTGCTAGTTGATAGGGGCCTGAATTAACTGACAATAGTATACTTTGATTTGCCATAAATTGGCTGGGCAAAATTTAACCCAATTAGCCGGTGATTAGAGATGGAATCGTCAATGGGCCATTAATGTTAACTACTGTCAGCAATTATATTTGAAATTTGTGATTTTACAAAGTGTCACTTCAATAACATTGTGATTGAATTTGTTTGTAATCGAAAATATTTCTTTTCTAATCAAAATTCTTAACATTGGAGCCTCTATGTATTAAAAAGGTATTTGGTGGGAGGGGACAACGGTAAGAATATCCATTGATTCACATTAACGAGAAAAACGTTATACGATTGAGTTTGAGAGCTGTTTTTACAATAGTTACAATTTAACTTAGTAATTATATTATTGTGAATACGATTCGCCTTAAAAATGTTAGATTTAAAAAAGCCATTTAACTGTAAGCTGTAAACAAAATTACATTATATAAAAACGCCCAAGGGATTACCTTAATTCCAACCCATAAGCATTCCTGGCTAATGAAATGGACTCAATTTAGTTGAAAGCAAATCAAATAGTATAACATACCTGTCAGCATGAGTTCCTCAATGTTTTGATAGAAATAAAACTATAGAATCAGCAAAGTCAATTTAAATTTAACATGCCATAAGGAAAATTATGTAAAGCTAATATTCGTAACTCACATATTATGAAGTCGATAAACAATAGCATTTAGGACATTGATCAACTTGTGACGCATAATATTTTGACTTCAGAGTCAATTAAAACGAGTCCAAGCAAAAGCGAAAAATTTAAATGTTGTCAGTTTGGCAGAAACCCTCTGACTAATAAATATCATTTCAAGTAATTTAAACTGTAAAGCTTGCCATAATACATTATTCTCGAGTTACGATTGAGCATGGTTTCGATTGGGAAATCAAAAAATAGGAAGCTTCCCAGTTTCCCAATGGGAAAGGTGGGAACCAAAAGGTCCAGGTGGGTTGGAAATTAGAAAATCCTAAATGAGGTGGAAAATGAAACAAAAAGTATAAAAACTGCTGTAATAACATAAAAATATTAACCTTTAGCTTTAAATATAGGTACTAATAAAACATCTTTTTAGTTATTTTAACTATTTATTATGCTTACATTATTATTTTTTGCAATTAATGTGATTTAACTTGAATTTGATTATCAAAGGGAGAATGAAGAAAGCACTTTTATATGTAGGTATTAGAGTTTTAAAATGTGTAAAAGATCTATATTTTGTCATTGATCTCTTATTTTGTTTTCATTTTTCATAGCGGTTTTTCATTTCCCGGAAATTTCACACTTTTCCCCTGTGCCAATGAAAGTGGGGTGGGAAATAAGAAAATTTGAAAGGATGCGAATGATTTTAATTAATGGGTGATGCTGACAGTAAAATTTAACAGCATTAAATTTTGTGTTAGTATTTTCCTGGGAATTTAGTATGCACGTATGTCTTATGTGCGTAATTTCCATTTGGCTGAAAGAATTGTTTAAAATGCATAAGAATACTTTTTTGTCGGTAAATTAAAAGAATATGGATGGTTATATTAAAAGAATCCGTTGGCGAACATTAAAAAACTGATATTTCGTACCCTACATGCTAGGATGATATTGTTATTGTTTGTATATTTATATGTTAACTCCTTTCGACATGTCCAGAAAATTGGATTTCCTGATTGTATCTTATACCATTAGTGCGTAGTTGTTCACAATAATGTTATTCTCTCTCTCCATTTCCATATTAAACATTTTTACAAGGAGTATGAATAGTTGAAATCATCCTTTACATTGGCAGTTTTTAAACCCGAATTTAGTGTATGTGAAGAGAGCTAGAAGGGAATCTAAAATTTCAAAAGTGTCATTTAAATCAACAAATTAAAAAATGATTTCCAAAGAAATTCGAGGAGCAATTGACTCCTACTATGCTGTCACTGAAATATTTAAAATGGGACTTGTTGATTACGATAATAAAACTGGAAGAATAACTCCTACTAAAACGAAGAAAAAAATATTTTTAGCCGCATTTGCGACAATTTTTATGTGTAAAGTTACTGCTTACACAATCAGTGTTCTGTTGGTCCAAAATTTTGTTAAAGAACGTATTTTTAGCCTTACTCAGTTGGGTACTAATATAATTTTTAATATTCTTGGAATTGCGGGTTCAGCCGGTTACGGCTTAATTTACTGTTTGGCGGACGACATTTGCTTCTTATTCAATAATCTAATGCATTATGATGCTCTCTATAACCGTAAGTTTCATGTACCAATATAATGTGCTTGCTTATATAAATAACTTTATTTGATATGTAATTATTTTATACATTTCGACAGGTTAAATAATTATTGGACACTTTTTTCTAAATAGGAAAGCATGCAGCACATTTGAAAAGATGGAAGCCCAACACAATAATTCAATTACTTTCTATTATATTGAAGACATTGATCCCTATTGTTTGCGTTGGCATAATCTTAATAAGTATCGCTCTGTGTTTAACAGATTTTCACGCTTTCGTTCACATTATGAAGTATTTGAAAATAGAACCGAGTGTCTTCAGTTTCTTGCTGCTGTTTGTCTTGCATTTCTATTTCTTGGCTAATGTTTTTGTACTTATAGGCATTGGAGCATTGCTTTTGATTCTATACATTCACGTAAATTTCCATTGGATGCAAAGCATTTCAAACAACAGTCACAGCAAAGAATATTCCAATGCAAAGAACCCGTTCAGTTATGTACCTAGATTTGTATTTGCTAAAAATATGTACATTATTCTATTACTACTTAATCAATATATGAAAGAAGTTTCTACATACATTCTTCCAACTTTTTTGGGAGGAGGAAGCCTCCTTAATATTATTTTTAACTTTCAAACTGTCAAAATGTATGCATTGTTAGGAATGCCATTGTACTTAATAATGCCTTACATATCCGCATTACAAATGCTTGCCATGAGTCATTTACTCACTCAATGTGGGCTTATGCATACAGGATCCATACATTTTGCGAACCACTGGCAGCCTATCCTTACTGATAAACTTCTCCGAAAGCAGGTAGCATCGTTCCGACCGTTAAGGGTCTACGTTGGTCCATTTTTTTATTGCACCAGAAGTACTACCATGACTGTACTGTTTACCATTTCAAATTACACAATTACTGCCCTTCTTGCAATCAAAACATAGTGGAAATTAATATGCATTCCAACATACATAAATATAAACATGAGATAAATAAATATGATTTCAAAATTGCTTATAAATGGGAAAATTATATTAAGTAACCTCTACAGGCTACCGATTTTGACTTTCATTTAATTTGAATCTCTACTTTTAAGACTTAACGGTTCTAAGTTTTATGATTTCTTTTAAATTTGCCGTTGACTCAAATTGAAATGATTATGTTTGAATTAAGTAGGTAAGTAAATTGTTTTTTTGAAAGTCCTCCTATAATCAAAATTTTCAGGTCCTCAGGAAAACCCCTTATATATATTGTAACTGGGTACAAAATTACTTCATTAATATATATCTGAAAACCTATGCTATGACTCCATATTTCTATTTTATCTAGCTTTATCCTACCAATAGGTTACACTACAAGTTTAACTATTCTATATCAATTCGTATATCGATTCGTTATGTTAACTATGTAATTTACTATAATTTGCCATTAATATTAGAATTGTATAGTAATTAAAAGCTTGTCATATTTTATGGGTCTTGCACGCAGACAAATATAAATCAATAAAACCAATCTCCTACAAATATGTGGCATGTTAATTGGAAATTATGCTTCCGCACTGACAAATATTTAGAATAAAAATTTTCGGCCTCCACAGTGCAAATGAATTAATAATTTTAGGAGCGCCCAAGAGTCAAACTTGGTACGCACTGCTAACCGGACAGACGTTTTAACCAGTAACCCTCCTGGCTCCATAGTAATTCTACAGAGCTTTTTAATTCAATATAAAGTCTATATTGCATGTTTTTAGAACAGAGGATTTCTATATACATTAAAATGAATTTACTACAACATTGTATTGTCTGTTTCAATGTTTTATTTCGTGTAATAATTATTTTACTCAATAAAGATGACTAAATTCTGCTGATCGAAATTCTGAAGGCGACTTCAGCTAGGACATTTTTCTAATTAGAAAATGTTCCGTAGCTATCACGCTCCTTGTTTTTTCAGATTACCAAATTACTCGGATGTATTTGTGTACTACTTATGAAAGTTAACATAAACACATATATAGGTACCTACTATAATAAATAACCTAAGGCAAAATAGGTGTAACTAAGTACCAGAAGCAACAAGGGTATAAATAGGATATAATATACAGAGTTTACTCGATGACATTGTGATTTTTCGAAAAAGTCTTTTACTGGAAGACATTTCAAATTTTTCGAAAAAGGCGAATTTACTCAAAGACACTGGGAATTTTCCAAAAAACCGTGAATTTGCTGGAAGACATTTGAACAAGAATGAATATTAACGCAGACAATTGACGTCGTACTGAATTCATTTGAATAATAGTCCAACCAAAAGTAAAAAAATTGGTTGCCGAGTAGATACATATAATAAATCGAATAAATATTATCTAAACCGTCAAACGTGTCTTAATTTCATTTTTCTATTATCACATTTTTTGTTACTTACAATCAAATAAACATGTGACTTATAACTGCTTGCATAAGGTAATCCACATGTCAATTCCATGTGCCAAAAAACATGATTGTAATTCGATCGAGTTTTAATATTTTGCGTAATAAATGCTTGGACATTTAAAAGAATTTCTCCCAATAAATGATCCAAATGGGTTTGGTTTAAAAAAAGTCAGGGAGTCGCACATTATTTATTCTTTAATCATCTAGATAAATGGCTTCATATGTCTGTATGTACGTATGCGAAAACTTTGCCAGACACCTACCCAAAAAATATGAGCTGGAAATATCTTCTTATTTATAATTTAAACCTACCAGTAAGGCTATCTAACTAACAACTCAATATTGAATAGTCATATTATAGCCATACAAAATAACTCTATTTCCTAGAAGAATAAATTATTAGACTGTACATTTCTTCTAAATAATTTGTTTTTAAAAAATACTTTTTTGTTTATTTATATAGTAAGTCCTTCTATCCAGCTAATTAATTTTCAAACACACAGAATTTTACAGTATACATACCCCACTAAACAATATAATTCCATATATGCTCCTGAAGAAATAAAACTTAGAAGCTTGCTATAATCATTACTATTACGTACTCAGATTTGTTATTGCAAATAATATGTATATTATTTTATTATTATCTATCTAATCAATACATAAAAGTCTTTTGAACATATATACTCTGTTTTCTGCAGGAGCAATCGCTGGCTTTGTTTTGCTCTTTACTATATGCTACCCAGAGCCCTATTCCCAAACCGTTTTGTTTTTTTTTGAGAAAAAAGTCGTAGTAACTATATATTTCGCTTTCATAATAATCAATTGTAAAATAACCTGTAATACAATGTGCATAACAAAAAAGTACCACGCTTCATTCATTCTGCTGTTCTTAAATGCCAGCTGTAAGGAAAAATTTCGTCAACTTTCATTTTCTGTTCTTTTAAATCATATCAAAGGGTAGATCAGTCAAATTGCCTCAGAGAGAGGGTCAATTAAAGCACCATATACTAAGCCAAATAGTTTTCAAAAGACAAATTAAAAATTGCTTATCAGGCATTCCCTCCAACATTTTTATATTTTCATAGCTTTCTAGGAATGAACAACGATATGTATCTGGTATTGTTCCATACGGTTTTCATTCCATTATATACCATTTCATTATAATAAATAAAAATCCCATGTAATGAGAAATGTAATGTAATGGCTTTAATGTTAATGTTGCAATAAAACATGTCATATTGCTTTAATAATGACAGTTTATTAACATAAAAAATTTCTAATACATTCTTGAATTGACAAAGATTCTCCGCAGATTGAGGTTATTAGCTAAAATTTTATACACGTATTATAGAGGTAAACATAAAATTTGATTTGTTTTAAAGTGGGATTAATAGAGCACACTCGTTGATGGTACTTCATTTGCAATTTGTTGCACCCATTTTTTCTGCAGTTGGCAATTAAAGGGCTCAGGACAAGAAGTCGCAATTTCGATTTTATTTTGGAAATTATAAAAAGAAGGTATACAAAATATTGACATTTTGTGTACTTCAATTTCAATTTCCTTGCAAACCAAAAAGGAAACTGAAATTGCGACTTTTCGTCCTGACCCTTCAATGGTCGTCGTACTTATTTTCGTATAGGCACCTAGTAGGTATTAATGTTTGTTAATAGCATTGCCCCGTCCATGAGTCGCAAAGGTTACAGCACTCAGAGTGAGAATTGCAATGCATTCCGGTTGTTTGACACTAAACAGAACCAAAATACAACACGTAAAAGATTTATTTTTGGCAACGAGGTGAAAAATTTTCTAAAATTACCCATGTTGGTGGTAAACTTCGCCCTACGGACACAAATTGTTGTTCATAATCAGGGAACCACCAATTTGGAATGTTCCTTTTCTGTCTTGTATTTGAAAGCTCGTTAAATTGTGGTAAATCGATAGAGGCCATGCCTTCGGAAAGTGCATGCGTTATTTCTCCATGGATAACAGCAGAATCTGTAATATTTTAGAATAAAATGAATTGTACCACAAGCTAAAAACATTTGAAAATATCGAATCCTACAACACAAGATTTTACCAGCGTTTGGTATTAGCCCAGAATAAAATAATATCAAGCTGAACAAAATCAAGCTTGTACTTTGAAGATAAAAAATCATTTTTCAGTAATAAAAATGTTCTTGTGTTGAGTCTTTATTCCAATTATGACGAAATACAAAATTTCCTCGTTTATAAGGGGATTTTCTAATATATTTTCTATTAGAGACAATTGAAACTCAAGTTGATAATGAAAATCGTAATGACTGTGTATCGCTTTTGCGACAAATTTGTCGTTAAGTTTTTACGATTATTAACATTTTAATTAAGTTAATTTTAGAATGTTAGAACATATTCGATAGTATATTGCGTTATGAATAATGCATGGCACATCAAATATAATTATTCTAAAGTTTAATAGCTAAGCACAGACGATATTTCAATTAAATTATAACTAACAAATTAAAATTATACTATCAGTGGCAATGCCATGGCCTTGGTCATTGGTCAATTTACCAATAATATTCTTAATTATAATTTTAAAGATTGTAAGGTGGTTACATTATATTCATACCGTATCACTGTATAACATTTATTATGTAATTGAGTATCATTTAATTGAGTTACCCAATGACCAAATAAAAATTAAAGTGCATACAAATTACTATTTGTTGGTTCATCTTAAATGGCTCTAATAATCTGCATCTAAATAATTAACATAATAATTACCATTAATTAATTACGGATGGGCTTCATATTTTATCACATAATCCAATGACTTCCTAACTTACTGCCGTACACAATGAAAAATTAAACTTGCACTTGATTGTTACATTTCGAAATTCTAATAAAATGATGGTCATTTCATGATATCATTGTGAAATTAGCAAATTACCCTGACCTAACCAATTTAGCCATGTAGAGCGAGAGAGCTCGTCCGCAATTTTGATATGCTCTGACCTATCTGTATGTGGCGTTGACCAAATGTTTACCTTATAATTTACATATTGGTTATATAGATTGATTTGGCTACAGAGGTACCCATCTCAAAATTACTGTTTTCAATACATTTTTTATTCAATTTACAATATATTCGTCTCATTTATATGAATAATTTTCGTACCCCTCCGAGTTGTAGAGATGAAACAAATTCCAGTCCCCATAATTTTTCCTGGGTATGAAGAATTATGCCTAATTACTGCATGATTGCATGAAACATACAACCCACCTTATTTGTGTAAGCGTTTTAAGCAAGATGCTTCGATCCCCTTCGGGGGCTCTCCTCCCACCTCCCCCACGCAATACCAGGTGTTGACATCAGCTCTTTTTGCCCTCTTTTTGCAGCCAGTTTGAACTTATTGTTAGAGTAGCATAAATAATCTAAACAGAATATAATTGAAACTGCATCTACTTGCATCCAGTTTTCCACTCCATTCTAAACAATAATAAGTTCAAACTGGCTGCAAAAAGAGCTGATGTCATCAATTGGTATTGCGTGGGAGAGGAGTTGCTATGGGGATCAAATCGCATTGGTTTTAAGAATCTGTCCATATTTTCAAATTAATTTCCTGGGTTTTATTAGGGATGAAAATATATATCACAAATATATATCACACCTAAAAGTATGTTGTGCCTAAAATGACCTTGAACTTAAAAAGACAAAATGACTTGGCTGCTGAAGAGATATTTGAGATATATACCTCTCTGAAAAACAGCATTAGCAAAAAATATTTAATAGTTGATGTTGATTTCTTGCCTGCTTAAAGGAATTAATTATAAAGATTTGTTTAATATGTGCTATGAAATTTTAGAATTCAATAGTAGAAGTTGATGTTTACTTTAGGTCTCATCATACTCATCAAGAGTAGTTTCGGGCAGTTATCTGTTCAATATTTGCATTCCACATTTTTTACTTAGATTACACTAACGGGCATACAGGGGTATATACACTCTTCACTTTTGCTGCCTTAGCCGTAGTGCTACAGTACAACTGTTGGTAGGTATTTAGTGCAAATTGGGTGGGCATGGCATAATGTATCATGCACCCGACATTTTGGTATTCTATAACTTAAGCGGTACTCGGACGAGCCAATTTTATGAAATGAAAATGCTGCATTACTGTATTATTGGTTTCTTTTTTAGAATTACAAAATTAATTACAAATACCATTTTGATGATGTAAAATATACACTAACTGGAATATTTTACTGAAATGCATAACATTTTGAACAATTATCTGATTCTTATCGGATCTGAATAACTGTTTACTTATCTACTTTCAATTAATTCGTGAGCAAATCTAAACGATTTGAGGAATTAAAAAGGCTTTGGCAAAAATATTTTATTATATGCGATTTAATTTAAGAAAGAATTCAGATGAAATTAATAAACTTTCTCTCCTTAATCAATATTAACAGACAAATTACATGAAATTCTGCCATTTATGAATCCATTAAAGGCAGCTTCTTTACGAAAAGGTTTTTTCTAATCTAGTAATATGCTAGTCTTAACTAAATTAATTATTTTTTGGAGATTTTAATAACTTGGTCAATTCTCTGACCAAATCCTGTTTCATTTTCTTATCCACCTGTCCAAAATTATTCAGCACCCTTTCCCGAATATGTTCCTGCACAGCCTGGAGACTAGATGCAATATTCTTAATGGTATTACGCCTGATTTCCTCCGAAATGAATTCTTTCCAGTACCAAGTGGCAAAAGAAAAGTTGTCTTCGTCTCCACTATCTCGATAGGTGGCAATCCCTTGCGGAATAAACATCGAAGAGGAATTTGCTCCAAAAGCTTGAGTCGGTCCATGAAAACTGTTGGGAAAGTATTTCGGCATGCCTTCCCCATTTTCAAAGGTCATGTGTCCATTTCTAGAGTAAGTATCGACTTTGTTTTTCGGGCGATTTACTGGAAGTTGATTGAAATTGACGCCAAGGCGATATCGTTGAGTGTCAGAGTACGCAAAAGATCTAGCCTGCAAAAGTATATCCGGTCCCATTTCAATTCCTGGAATCAAATTACCCGGATCCATTGCCATTTGCTCGACATCAGCAAAGAAATTAGTGGGATTCCGATTGAGAACAAATCTTCCAACGGGAATTAGCGGGAAATCTTCAAATCGCCAAAATTTTGTCGGATCGAATGGATTCCACCGATAGGTTGCAGCTTGTTGGAAAGTCATCACTTGAATGGCCAAAGTCCATGATGGATAATTTTTGTCAGCTATTGCGTTGTATAAATCCCTGACGGCATAATCCGGGTCTTTCCCTCCGATTAATTCTGCTTCTTCTGTCGACAAATATTTTAGACCTTGATTGCTCCGTAAATGGAATTTGACGTACACTTCCTCATTGTTCATGTTAACCATCTTGAAAGTGTGCAGTGCGGATCCATGCATAAATCTGAAGCCATCTGGATGGCCGTCGGGACCAAATAGTATAATGCTCCCCAAAACTATCTCAGGACGAAGGCTAATAAAATCCCAGATTTGATTTGAGTCGGGAAGATTAGTTTGTGGGTTTTTGTTGATACAGCCAACGATGCTAGGGAATAAAAGAGGATCACGATGCAAGAAAGCTGGAATATTTAGAGTGACCACATCCCAGTTGCCATCCTCTGTGTAGAATTTTACTGCAATTCCTCTCTAAGTACATACAAAAATATCATGACATGCTAAACCCTTAAATATACACTCATATTTAAATTAATAATCAATAACTGTTTGGTTTTTTAGCAACAAAAATACTAGGTAATAATGTAATTATCTTAGATGTAATAATTACACAGAATTGAATATGAATAGACCAAATATTTGAGCATCAAAAATAAAAATAAATATTTTAAACTACGATTCAGAAATTTTGAAATTTGTTTTGCACTAAAAATATTCTTCATTTATCAAAATAATTTAGCAAGTGTAATCTTTTAATCTACACAGAAATTTTGAAACACCCCTTTCATATTTGAAAAGTTTAAATGACATCGTCATAAAATGTACGTTTTTAACTTACTGGGCCGAACTTTGTATCGATGGATCCCAATTCCCCAAATGATGTAGAAAAACGAATAGCAACTTCAGTTTTCTTTCCAACCTTTGAAAATATTTTTGCCTTTGTATACTTCTTAATGTCAAATAAAGTCTCGAAATATCCAAAAGCTCCTCCTCCTTTTGCATGTACGACTCTCTCCGGAATCCTCTCTCGATTAAAGTGGGCCAGATGGTCAAATAAAAGAGGATCAAATAAGAGATGAGATCCTTGTTTTGATCTCAGTTGCATTGATGCTGTTAAGCTGGCCATTGGAACCCCTCTTTCGTTCGTTGCTGTCATTGTGGAATGCGTGGCCTTCCATTCTGGTAGTTGATTAGCCGCTTCATCCGATTTTCCTTTACTCACTTGAGAAAAACATACAACTAAAATAATGGTACTGGGTTATACACCAGAACAGATTCATTGTAGCAAATGGAAATTAAGGGAATGAGAATTGAATAATGAAAGATGTTCAATGAGCAGCTAGTAGACTCATTCATAAGTATAGATAATAAAAATTATTCATCAGTATTAGGTAGATTAAAAAGAGATAAGCGCAACAAGTATTTAAATAATAAAAATTGTCAATTAAGATATTTTCAATAATTTTTGGAATTGTTAATTGAGTGCATATTACACTATAATAGAAATAAAGAGGTGATTAGTGTGCATGTACATAACGTTTCTATAGATGTTGGTGTAGTCATCGATGTAAAAATTAATCATTCAATACATATGTAAAATATAATGGTACAAAATACACATTGTAACTGAAATATCTTACTGAAAAGAATAAAACTTTTAAACAATTATCAAATCTACTTGTCTACCTGCAATTAATTCGTCAGCAAATCTAAACGATTTCCGATTTGTTGACGAATTAAAAGAGTTCCGTGAAAAATATTTCAATAATTTTATTATTTGATTTAAGAAAAAACGCAGATTAAATAAACTTTCTCTTCTTACCCAATAATAACAGACAAATTACATGAAATTCTGCCATTAATTTATGAATCCTTTAAAGGCAGCTTCTTTATGAAACGTTTTCTTCAAATCTAATACTAATTAAACTGGGCCAATACTTCTATGCTTGCCATTTTTACTGCTCTGGATTAAAAGAGCCGGTCATTAACCGTCACTACACAATATAATAGAATTTTTGCTTAGGTTCATCAACCAGCCGTTGAATTTGCTTGTTGGACACATATTACTTCAAACAATTCAGCCAATTTTGCTTGCACTGCTATTTAATTGCAAATTATGCATTTGAGGGAATTTAAATAAAATGCAATGCTCTATTTTACCGGAAACTAAAGTAAAGGCTTGTTTATCCAAGCACTGCACTACTGATATAATAGGGCAAATCAATTATTCAATTTCGTGTTACATCTACTGGCAATTTAAGTAGAAATAGGCGCAGCAAGACTTATATTAGACTATAATAAACGAGCGTCCCTTTCAGTCATTGTTTATTGTTACAGTTATAGTTACAATTACTATGGCAACAAAAATACACATCGCAAATAAAGCAGCGCGTGAAACTAAAAACTGCGTTTCCTTGTAGATGTAAGCTCTTTAAGCCGAAAAACATGCCTCTGAGCGTGGTTTCGTGTTAATTCTACTGCACATGTAAAGGAGCCTACTCACTACACGAGATTCGTTAATAATTGTTACATCTACTACAAGAGAATTAATAAAAGTAACTATAGTGAGAAATAACACGAGTAACCAATAATTGAGTTTCCCCAATTTATAATATTTTTATAACTATTGGTATTATTTATTTGGGCTACCTATGTTATTTTATTTTGTAAAATATATGATCAATTCATTTGTGTGGTCTTAATATTGCGATATAAAAAGTTAAAATCATTACTAATTATAAATGTACGAGTATTTTAGATTCAAAACCAATTTTTTTATTGACATTCATTGATTTTCTTCACATTAATTTTATAATTATTAAAAAGATCTACATAAAAGCCATTCAATATTTATGTAAATGGAGCTGCTGAAAAGAGAATCTAATAATTAAAACGTAAATGGAATTTAGCAGATTAAAAGACTCTTGTATGTTAGGTATGCAGTTATACGTATTATTTTCTGACTTTCAAGTCCTTTTTGCATCAATATATCATGCAAGATAAACGTTTTCCTAATTGCTGATTAATCGCAAAGTAAGAAATAATTACAATATTTGTGTACTAATTTTGGATATGGATAATGATATTACATTCGGCGTATAACTTTTCAGTAACGTGGTAGAGTACGGTTTCTCATACTCTCCAATGTAAAAGTGTTATCGCTTTATC
>JAAAYG020011401.1:0-22469 GCA_009936455.2 Tomocerus minor
AAAGTTCATTGCTACAAAGACTTAGAGAAAGCAAATGAAAGTGAAAGTCTACACTAATTATAATATGTATTATAATAGAAACTGTATTAGACTATTGTCAATCTAATCATTTAAAAAAATACTACACTCTCTAAATATAATTGCAATGTCTGTCCTTATTTTAAATGTTTTATTATTTCAGAATAGGACAAAATGGCATTTAAATATGTATTGAATGTAATTAGAGATATATTATGAAATAGGAAGTTCTGTATAATAATCCAAAATGGCTGTAAAAAGTATCGTACCTAATTTATAGTAAGTACTGAAAATTCAACGGCGTAGAATAATATAGGAATAACCATGTTTAATATATATACAGTGTGTGTTCATAGTATATATATAAACTTTCCATCACACTTTCGATCATAAATGGTAAGAGACTGCGAGACTGTTGCTTAATTTTAACAAGTGAATGTTTATATGCAGATTTTTTGAGGTAGAAAGTGGCCATATCTTATAGCAGTTGTAATTTACAAAATGTCAAAAATGGGGGCGCCAAAAATCAAAGGTGTAAACTCCCAAAAAATAATACATTTAAAATCATAAAAAATGTCCGACCATTTTTAGTTATCTAGGAATTGTAATTTATAAAAGGTAGTTTTAGTTATAACCCCCCTTTGCGGAAATGGAGATGGTTGAAGAGCACCCAGATAGATAGTATACAGGGACAGTGGGAATCGCGTTAATCCATTCATCCTCCCACCCTGGCCCACTACAGAACTTCTCTGGCCGACCCCCGAGCCGAGCGGAACTTCCCTGGCCGACCCCCTAGTAAGATGATCTCAGGACCGCGAAAATTCGTAATTTTATGGATGAAAAAGTATGCTATGACTCCTCTAGATGGCCCTACATGTTCTCATTATGCCCCTACTAAATATATATGCAAGCAACCTATTAAATATTTTCAAGTAATATTTTAAATATGAGAAATAAATACCAATTTTTGTCCAATTTTTGTGTTTTTCCAATTTTATTCTCCAATTAATTTTCCAATTTTAGAATTTTTAGGGTTTAGATTACAATTTAGAGTTTCATTTTTAGGATTTAGATTACAGTTTAGAATTTTATTTTTAGGATTTAGATTTTAGAATTTACGTATCGCTGTCGTCGTCATACACGGACTCTTTCTTGTAAGCGCCCGGCTTCCATCCTCCAGCAGATATTACTTTAATTTTCTATATCATTGGCCGTGAAAGAATTATAAATATTACACACACAGACACACACACATCATACACACTATTAAATGAATAAATAAACTATTTACAATGAATTATAAGCATTACATATCATACACACCATTAATTTGAAATGAATAAAATATTTCCACCTTTTGTGGCGCCGTCCTTTTCTTAAAAATCTTCTTTACTGGATCCGGCAACCTAAATAATAATAATAATTATTTGATTATTAAAAGATTATTATTTTATTCTAGGAATGTAAACTTACGGTTCCAATAAAATGACCTTTTCGACGCAGCCAAGACACGAAAGACGGTTGTTGCGTAGAGTGCACATGTAACTTCTTTCTTTGTCGATATAGGCATATCGACAATTTGTGCAGCACCAGATCTTCTTGTCCAGACACTTCCTTTCCCGAACTCCCTCGTATTCCAATTCTTTTTCCGGAGTGGTCTGGTTCCGAAGCCGCTCGGGAGTCATCCGATCCATCCTGCTAGTCTCCTGCAATCTCTCTGGCAAAATCTTGCATAGCTTCATCCAAATAATAAAGTGGCTTGCCTGCGTAGTGGTAATATTGTAATATCTTCTCGAAAAGAAAGGGAATTTCTTCTACATCCAATTCAAATGTATGGCTTATCCTCTTCATGCGTACTATGTCACGCTCTGGCCCGTGCTCGGCTTTCATCACCAGTTTCCCCCACTCCTCCATCGTCTTCCCCTACGAACTTATATCTGCTAACGTCTTTGGGTAACGCTTCGAATAGTAGTGGAAGCGTATTAACTGCCCAAATAATTCAGGTACCTCGTCCACAGAAAAGTTAATGTATTTATGTGGTCCCCCAGACTTCCGCTTAAGATGTATGTAGAATGATCCGTCTTCGTGCTTTCTATAATAGCAAGATAGATCCTCACCCCACTTCTTCTCCATCGTAAATAACTCAGGTCACTGCCTCTGGATTTATAAATATAAGAAAAAACGTTTGAGGCTCAAGGATAATGATGCATCAGCATTAAAGTTATACGTTATAAAGATGATGCAATATATCTTATAGACATGAATATACACTAAAGAGCCAGTAGAGCGTAAGAGGATGATGTAAAACTGGTTTATTATTGCATCATCTTTATGCTCTACGTAATCCTCCTATTGAAAAAACGTATCAATTTTAATGAAAAAACGTATGAAATTGCGTTTTGAAAAACGTTTAATGGAAAACATATGAAGTCTATAAATATGAGCACAGAATTAAATCAGAATATTTGTATTTATTGATGTGAAAACGTAAACATAATATGAAGTCTATAAATATGAGCACAGAATTAATTCAGAATATTAGTATTTATTGATGTGAAAAGGTACAAATCATGAAAAAAAGGATCAAATTATGAATTATTGTTTGGGTTCCCTGTATATCAGCGGCTCATTCGGGTTGTAGAATTTTCTTGACCGAACGTGAAGAGACTCGGCCGCCGTGTAACTACGGGTTAGTTTTTCCTGCCACCCTAAAACAAAACACAATTAAAAATAATCAAAATTATAACAAAATATCCCACCTTACCATTGCTTCCCTGGAGAGTTGAACGGGCAGCAATCCTCTAAGCAATCGCAAGTACGAGGATTGCAGAAAAGTTCGTCGCTCTCGCACTGACAGCCCTTCGGCGCCATCGCCTCCCTCTCCACCTGAGGATTGTACCTCCACTGGTTCATAAAAGCATAATACCTACAGCAACACAAAAATCCGCAATAAAATACCATATCAGCAATTCTATTACAGTCTATACACTTATAAGGAAATAATTTGTCTTGCTTAGGTAAACTGATTGCCTGCATATATCCACATTTAATCCTTGGGCTCCTCAGTAGCACTAATAGGTACTTTTAAATTACAATAAAAGCAATTAAACCACTGATGATTAACAAAAAATCCATGTTTTACATACTCGCTAGCTTTCGGATTCGCATGAAATGTTTTCCTTGTAGCTTTAAATGAGCACTCTTATGAGCTGCCCCCGCTGCTTTCAATTTTATATTCATTATGGATATATTCTCAGTACACATGAAATTTCTGTCTCACAATTTACTTGGGCACAGCAACAGTCTTGACATGCAACAACATGACAGCATAACATATTTACGTACACCGCCTCACGACTCAAGCACAACTTGCACGGATTTATTGGATTCTCTACTTCTGGCTCTGGTGCCAGTGTACGCATTTTATTCTTATTAACACGAATATAAGTACATTGGGGACTGTATAATAAATGATCAAGAAATGGAGAATCGTGTATTTCCCAATCACCAACACCACACATAAAACAAGTTACGTGGTCCTTGTTTTGAGTATAATAGAAACCTGCTGAAGCCAACTCTACTGGAGTTACATACGCACAAGTCCAATTAGTAAATGTTGCTAATCTTTGCTCCACAGTTAAATATCCCGTCGACAAAGACGAACGCCTAAAATCTATTGGCTGAGGCATGATTAAAATACCATCTCGGCGCCTTTCGCCACAAAAAATTTTCAGTATGGATCGCCTTTGTGTCCCTTTTCTTGATAATGGTACACCCCGTTATAAGTTTTATAATTACAATATTACGTTACAAGTAATATGTTGCTTTAACTAACATGCTGTCATTAAAAACATTCTTATAATCCGGGTTTGTTGGCTTTTTAACTATATTCACGTCCTCAATTTGCAAACGGTAAAACTTTTCACCTCTTGCCTTCCAGAAACTAGCCACGTCCGGAAAAAATAAGGGAATATCGTCAACTTTAAAAAATATGTTGAAATTTGAATCACAGGACCTTGTTATCACCACATACGTATTCCCATCCGAAAAAGTTCGAAAACAAAACCGAAGTTTATACGGATGTCTGTACGCGTCCTTCCTACAAGTCACTTTTCGACCCATCCCTTATAAACAAATACATAACTGACATTCTCTCAGTTACCCAGAAGAGCGTACGTTAACCCCCATCTCTCCGGCGCGTTCGGTGGCCTTACAACGTTTATGAAAAACAGAAAGTACAAAAACAAAGCGGAAGTAGAAGCCGAACTACTCAAACTCAAACCTTACGTCCTACACAAAACGATACGAAAACGTTTTCCGAAACGTAAGTTCATGGTCCATTTCAGAAAATACATGTTTCAAATAGACTTACTAGATCTCAGCAGATATGCTTCAGAGAACAATGGGGTCAACTACCTTCTTACGGCTATTGACGTATTCTCTAAAATGGCTCATGCAGTGCCAATAAAAACTAAAGACGATGACTCAGCCCTAAAAGCCCTGAAGCAAATTATCAAAGTTCTCGGGAAACCCGTAGTTATCCTCTCCGACAGAGGATTAGAATTTGTCAATAAAAAATGAAAACTTAACTTGACAGCATCAAAGTACGCTCCATTTACTCCTACACAGACGGCAAAGCCTCCGTTGTAGAACGCTGGCACAGAACATTTATGGGCATGGTCGCCAGATACTGGACCTACAGCGGAAAATATAAATACATTCATATGTTAAAACAACTGTTGAGTGTTTACAACAGAAATATACACTCCACCACAAAACATAGACCCGTTGACGTCAACGATAAGACGGAAGCAGCCGTATGGCAAAATACATTCGGTCATTTAATTGGACATAAAAAACCAAAGCCTAAATACAACGTAGGGGACACTGTGTTCATCAGCAAACTTCACAATACCTTTGAGAAAGGATATCTACCCGGATTCAAAGATGAAGTATTCAAGAACGGAAAAGTTCATAATACAATTCCCCACACCTATTCAATTCAAGAAAGCGAACAAGAAAAGCAGAGAAAAGCTGGGAAAAGACCAAAGAAGTATGTCGGGTCCCTATCCGATGAATTGCTTACTGGTATTATCTACGAGCAAGAATTAACAAGATTCATTCCTTCATAGGCCATCGAGATGGATACATTCAGCATTGAAGTCGCCAGCCATCTGTGCAAAGACATTGTTCCCGAAAATAACAGCACCTGTTTTACCAATGTCCTCTATGCACCAATAGACGTACCTAATGTCTACGAATGTGGATTAAGTAGCATTCAATTCACATCAAATTTAAGGAAGATATTCGGTCGCGAACCATCGGATAATCAAATCGTGATTACACTCGGCAGGGAACCCAGGGTTCAAATACCCAACAGTTTCCCCACAACCCAATCCGTCATTGATAACTTACCTGGGCTTCTAAGTGGAAAGGGTATAAACATAACCTTAGGCACAAGTGACTCACGGGCATCAATAACTAACTTGACTGCAAATCCTTCACTTTATTTCGATCCCGTTTTGTTAAAGAAGCTAGGATTCCGACAAAATAATTTCCCTTACGGACGTCACGTCGGTGAAGACTCTATGATTATTAATTGGGACAGAAGGCCATACATGTTCGTTTTCGCCCTAAGTGCACCTAAGCACACAATCCAAATTGAAGAACCTGAGGAAGTGAATATTACAGAACTTGTGTCTCAAATAACCGAGAGTATTGAAGAAGAAAAAATCTCTACTATTTCGTTCGGATCAATTAACCATTCCGTCACGATTGGAAATACAAATAACGTTGATTGCATCGTCAACTTTGGCAAAGCATTAGAGCGTATCTTTAATACAAGACAAGTCGTAGAACCCAAAAAGACAACAATAGTTCTTTACCCTCAGCTATCGCCTACAAGAAAAGCATTAATTCTTGTTGATGTCATCAGCAACCAATTCTTCGGGTCACGATATTTACCCATCATCAAATCGTTATCAATAAAAGGAACAGACTCCGAATTGATTGACTTGACTTTTTCAAAAGTTGAATATTACCCACTCGATCCAGGAAAAATTTCGGCTATAAAAGTACAAATTCTAGACGAAAATCTGGAAACCATTTCAGTTGCCAACGCGACGTGCTACGTGAAACTACTACTCAGACCCAAGCGGTTGTGAGTGTGTGAGTGTGTGAGCGGTTGTCAAATCGGTCGTGGCCTCGGAATTGTCGGAGGGTCATATTCAATCCCCTTTATAAATAAAGGATTGAAATCAGCTAGTGCCAGATCATTGAAAGGACGGAAGAAGAAAGCACCTCAGCAAATCGGTGGTGGCAAAAGGAAAAAGTCTAGGAAGAAAAAGAAGATCGTCATTCCGCAATTTGGCGGAGGCAAGCGAAGCAAAAAGAAGTGTAAAAAGTCTAAAAAAGCAAAGAAACGAGGACGACCAAAAAAGAAGAAATAATGGCCAAAGTTCATCTCATAGAGGGGAGTGGCGCCAGTCTACGGTCAGACTTGGATCTATTCAGCACGATACCCACTGACGTTGGTGTGCAGAACTCGCACACACCAAAGATCTTTCCGTTCTACAGCGTAGCGGAACGATTTGCAGACATACAATTTCAAATTCTCGGCAACAGTTCATTCATTGACCTCGCGAAAAGCGAATTATACATTCAGGCAAAAATCACCCAGCATGACGGAAAAGATGTTCCTGCAGATGCAGCTCTAACATTTGTTAATAATATGATGCACTCATTGTTTAAGAGTGTGGATTTGACAATTAACGACTGCCCAGTGACTTCACTTTCCAACACCTACGCCTACAAAGCTTATATTCAGGCGTGCTTGGGCAATTCACAAATATGGAAAGATATTGACGGCCCTGCTTGCGGCTATTACCAAGACACGGATCCGAATGAATTTGGAGAAAAAAACACCGGACAAAAAAGTCGCAGGACTATTATTAAGGAAAGCGGAATATTTGAGCTTTGTGGTCCTTTATTTCTCGACCTTTATTGCTCTACAGCCTCGCTTCATGCTCAATCAAACAGATCTTAAGATTAAGCTTACCAGAGCGAGCGATTACTTTTGCCTATGAACGAGCACAGATAGAATTAATAATGCAACGACCCCATACAAGATCGAAATCGTTGAAGCGTCACGTTCTGATGCCCACAGTATATAACGCCATACAACAAAGGCTTTCGAAAGAACCTGCTCGGTACCCAATACAACGTTGCGAGATTAAGACACTCACGGTTGCCAGCAATTTACTTCCACAGCAACCAACTTAATATCAGGGCAATTACCTCAAATGCTCATTATTGGAATGGTAACGAGCGAAGCATATACTACAACCCATACAACTTTAAAGACTTTGGATTGAGTGACACCTCCATTAATCTGGATAATGACGCATCTCTATTTCGCCAGCTGAATTTTTCAGACAAGAATTACTTGACAGCCTACAAGAACCTAAAATCGGCGACAAGAAGCAGATTTCTTGGAAATGGATTAAGTCTACAACATTTTCAAAATAGATTTTTCTTTCTTGTCTTTGAATTAATACCAATAAGTGTTGCGGACTGCTGGAAACCTGAACGACGTGGAAACCTAACTCTACAGCTCAATTTTGGAACAGCGTTGGCGAAATCCATTACGGTCATTGCATTGGGGCAATACCAGAATAATATCTACATTGATAATAACAGAGTTGTTACCACTGATATACAATGAATACCCCACAGTTAAAGAAAAAACTTTTGTACATTAAAAAGAAATTTAACCTTGCCTACGCTGACGTAGTGCCTAGAAACAGGTTGTACCGGCCTATCCTAGCATATACATTATTAACTGCTGTAACCACGGAGAGCCCGGGATTCATTGGATAGCTCTCTTTGTTGAATCTGAGCGAATGGCGTACTTTTTTGATCCACTGGGCCGCCTACCCGAGTACATGTAAACAGCAGAATGCTTCAATACGGCCCTACATGCGGGCAATTCTGTCTGTATTTCTTATACTATGTTAACATTATGCCTGTAGGAACTATCATGTCTAGATTTACAGTCGATTGTAAGGCCAATGGTACCCATGTAAAACATTTTGTAAAAAAGTTAACAAAAACCAAAACCCGATTTATTCACTTGTTCCAAGTTATTTCGTCAGAAAGCATCACCATGGCACGCGGCTACAGAAGAGTTATCAATAGAGTAAGTCTAATTATAGTTTGCATTCTACATATCAATCAGTGCATTAACTAATCCCTCTCATATTAATTTAGTACGAATGTAACGTCGGGAGGTGTAAATACCGCACGTATACAACGGGACAAATGAGATCACATCAATTCGTGAGGTAAGCATATATTAGTATTTTTATATTTTAATATTGTTGTAATTATATTTCCTTTTTTAAGACACGAATGCCAAAACTGTGGGCTCAAGTTCCCCGATATAAGAAGACATCGCTGCAACGTGCAACCTCCTCAAGCGAGATCGATATCGCTCCATTCTACGAATACAACACAGCCCATCATAATCGGCTAAGGACTTACCGATACGATGAAAATGAACAAATTATCGACATTGCCACCATTTTCGAACGAGTACAGCCTCATGTCATCAGGATCATTACTGCTCTTTTGGCCGAAGTCCACGGAATACGTGTTGGGTTCACAAGCCTTATTAGACTTTACCAACCCATTGCGGATACCTATGTCGACAGATATTTTACGTCACCGGAAATGGTTATTATACACCCAAATTTCATCAGTGAAGTGTTTACGCTAGCTCTCACACATCAGTTGGCTGTACTTGAACTCTTTACTAGTGAACAATCAGGATGGACTGTTGACAGAGTGCTTTCTTTTGATATAAACACGTCTAGATACATTCCTATTGCCGCCAACGGATATATTGCCACGCCCTCTTATTTCAATGGCAAGCCTGTTCTGCTTAATACACAAAACACGAACGATTATTGTTTTGGGTACTGCATTGTAGCGAGATTTCATCCCGCCATGGAAAGAATTAAACCCAACCAAACTGAAAAGCAGAAAAAAGCACAAATGAAACTCAGAACCAATCCCAAGCGTTATAACCAATTTCAAAAATTTGATTTTACTATGCTTAAATGGCCTGTTGAAATATCTAGCAGTTTAGCCAAGTTCGAAGCAGCCAATAACATTAGCTTAAACATATATCACCAAGAAGGAAAGAAAATATTCCCCATCCATATAGCAAAGAAACAAATTAATAGAGAGCGCCATGTGGACCTACTTCTGCTAGAACAAGGCGATAAAAGACATTATGTCTTAATAGAGAACTTCTCAGCCCTATTAGGAAACCGACATGTTAAATATGATGTGTGTCGATATTGTCTCGTTAAAAGGACAATTGCTTCCACACTACAAAAGCATGAGAAGAAATGTCTAAAGAAACCTGCGCAAACCCAGCCCATTAGCATACCCGGCCAGTTTTTCGAAGAGTCTGAAGAAGAGCCTGAAGAAGAGCCTGAAGAAGAGTCAGAGGAAGAATCAGGAAACGAAGAGGAGGAACACTTTCGTGACGAAAATGAAAACATGCCGGAAATACCTGACAATAACGACCCAACTTACTCTCCTTGTCAGTACTGTGGTGACAAGTACAGTACACTCTCTCCGTTAGATAGACACGAGGCATTGTGTAGTGCAATTAAAGGTCCCGTCTTAAGATTCCCCAATGAAGATTATCTAGAATTTAGTAAATTCGGAATGTTACTACCGGCCTCATCAATAACATTTGCTGACATTGAAGCATTTCTAATTCAGCAAGGGCTCATAAGGATAGCAAAAAAAACTCAAATTCTACACGAACACTTAGCCTGCATGGCTGCATACGTTGTTGTAGCTGAAGAAGGTATCGAAAGCTTTAAATTGTTTGACGGAGCAAATCCGGTTGAATCCATGATTATTGCCCTCCTGAAGGAAGCCGATAAGTACCTAGAAAAAATCGAAAGGAATGAGGAAATGAAAATGTCCCCGTTTGAAGAATATCTGCTTGAAAACACGTGGCAGTGAGATTTGTGCAAAAAAGCTTTTAATATCCCCAAGACCGTACCTTATGACAAAGATGCAAAAACGGAAAACCGGTACAGGCACTACGCGCATTCCGGCCAAACGTACAAGGGGAAATACTATCAAGCCGGGAGATTTAGCGGCATTGTGTAATAGATGTAATCTCCAGGTAGCTTACAAAAAACAGATGTGGGTTCTACTGCATAATTGCATGCGATATGATATGAAACATATCATACAGGCGCTCAGTCCATCATTCCTGCAACAAAAGAAAGTGGATATATTAGCTAGGTCCAGGGAACATTTTTTAAGCATTACAATAGATGGCAAGCTTAGAATTACAGACAGCCTTCAACATATGAAAGCGTCATTGGCCAACCTTACCTCCAATTTGCGTAGTAAAGGAGTAGAGAATTTTAGATTCACCAATGAACATTTCAGCCACCTTTCGTCTGCCGATCGAGAAAAGTTAATTGGTAAATTACCGTTCCCTTACTCTTTCTTAACGGGAGAAGACGCGTTAGAGGCTACAGAATTGCCACCACGAGAATACTTTGACAATGATCTTACAGGCAAACAAATTACGGATTCTGATTTTGACCACGCCCATGATCTTTGGAATGTGTTTGGTTGTCAAACATTCCGCTGCTTCACTAAACAGTATTTAACTTTAGATTGTCTTCACCTCGCGGATGTTTATTGCAATTATAAGCAAGAAATGATGGCAATTGAGTATATTAAAAACATGGATGTATACCTCAGGTCCCGATTGGGTTTAAGAGGTGGCATAACACTTTCAAACCAAAGATTTGCAAAGGCTAATTATCGTGATCTACCCTCGTATGACTCCAACCTTCCTGAAAGTTAAATCTTTCTTCTAGACCTGAATAGCATGTACCCACACCAAATGCGCACCCATGCTATGCCCATTGGTGGGTACAAGTTCCTCAGTGAAAATGAGTGCAAACGTTTTGATCTATCTACTCTCGGTTCAACTGGCTCGACAGATGTTGATTTAGGAGAATTCCCAAACGCCTTACAAGTAGCATTTCACATGCTTCCTCTAGCCCCAGAAAAGCGTAAATCAGTGCTATTCACTATTCTGATTATCAAAAGCAGCTTGCCGCACAAATTAATCTGAAAAATCCGGACGCTGCTGAACGCCTATTGCTTCATTTCTTTCCCAAAAAAAATTATATTATATGGGATCACGTTATATGGGATCACGTTACTTTCTCCCGAATCATACATAGACCTCCGTTTATGCTTTGATGCGGAAAAAGCTGAAAAGCTAGTAGCAAGCTGTAGATACCACTCACACTACTTAAAGGCAGAACTGATTTAAGTTTCATTCAATTGAAAAAGTGTAGTGTAGTGTATAAGTCTCCCAGTCTTATAGGCAATACCATAACAGAGCTAGGAAAATTGAGCCTGTACAGCTGCTACAATGACATTCTCTCTCCGGCGTTTCAAAACCGCATACGTTTATTACATAGTGACACAGATAGTTTAATGGTAAAGATATCTCCACCTCCAGGCAACGATTTGGTTACCATTTTTGAAGAGTTAAAGAATCACATAGACTTTTCTGCTATAGACCCTAACAGCTACTTGGGTAGACTAGCATCTGATCATGGGAAAGGCCAAAGTGGCCTGTGGAAACCTGAATTTCGGGGCCGGCGTATATTAGAAGCCGTCTCACTAAAGATTAAGCAATACAGTTTATTACTGGAAGGAGATGATGAAGTGAAGAAGGCAAAAGGGCTCAATCGTTGCGCAATGAGAACAATTAGCCATAAAACATACAAGAGAGTTGCTCTTAAACGAATGATCAAGTTCTGCAAAATGAAATTGATCACATCTGATAAACAAAAATTATATACTGTAGTCGTAAGAAAACTAGGATTTCATAGCTTCTCGGCTCATCGCATGCAGACTCCTGACGGCAATAATTCAAGAGCGTGGGGCTTCAACCCCGAACTCGACCATCTAATTGCCGATGAAACATATCCTAATGAGACAGTAACATTTGAAGAAGAAGAATATATCCTCAGATGAAGGAGAGGATATGACCCAGTAACATTTCAGCCATGGCACAGAACACAGTGTTTGATGTGAATTTACAATTTCCTTATAATATGATTATATCTGTGGCGTATTTCATAAAGATTGTCCAATTGTAATTACAAAATTGTAAAATTGTAGATTGTAAATGACAATTAGTTGTCATAGGCGTTTCACGAAAATTTTGTAATATTTTCTTACAATTACAAGCAATTGTTAATTGTAGGATAGCATTGTACCGCTCACCGTGGTTGCAAAGGTGTAAATTCATTTCATTGCAATCAATTCAAGGATTATGTCCATGACTATGGGTAGTGGACGTCACTAGCCAACTGAACCAATTATGAATCATTGTAACTTATAGGTGTGTACTAGTAGGTGTATTAATATACAGCGATAGCAGACCCAGACTTTGTTTTCATAGTCAGCATTAATGAAATACAATCCATGATTCAAGAAAACCCTGAAGCTCTACGTGACTCAATTTTATGCTTTGATGACCAAATGTACCTATTTAAAAAGACTTAAAACAATTTTTTGACGGACCTTTTTATCCAATATAGCCATCACCTACATATGTCCGTTATATTATTTGTGCAAAATACATTTTGTAAAAACTTGCGCGAGGTGTCGCTCAACACTAAATACTTTCTACTAGGCATGTACATCAAAGACGTAACGTTTATACAAAAGTTAGGCATGCAATTAAGCCCAAGAAACTATAAGCATATAGAATTTGCTTACGAGTATTGCATGCGTAAGCCTTATTCATTTCTATTTCTAGATTTAGAAGTAGTATATATAGCGATGAAGCTATAGTTTTTGCGCCACTATAATGGAGGTCGTGCATGCTGAAACGGACTTCTTGCAAAGACTTGCTAAAGCAAAGTCAATTAAAAAAATTGTAGCGGAAACAACTGATAATCAACTGATTGCTATTACCGAATGCATGCTCAATGCTGACCTAGAGCACAAGTGCGTGGCAAAGCTAAAGCCAAAAGTTCTCTCATTTAGCAAAATAAAATTTACAATTCAAAAGCTGCGAAAATATCTACTGAGCCATCAAAAAGTAATAAAAATAATAGTTAGCGTAGTGTTAGCAAAAATATTAGAGCAAAGCATAGACTACGTTTGTTCCGCTTGAGATGGCCCGACTTTATCGCTTAGTCCCTGTAGCACAGCATAGCAGCATAGCCTAAATCAATGCTGAAACCAATGAAGAAGCCAACCAAATAGAAAATGTACTGCAACTCATACCTGCTAATAAGAAGGCTCGTGTTGAGCGATTGCTTAAAGCGTTGAATTTAATTGATGGCTTTTCATGGAACAAGAAGGGATTTGGCTATATCTTTCCTGTTAAAGATACCAATGTAGCAGGGCTAAACCTGTTTATAAAAGCAATTAGCGAAAATAACGTGCCCAAAGACCTGCTCTCCCCGCAACTGAAACTAATGATGAATGGACCTCAACCTGGTCGATGGAAATCCTTCGCCCAGCACCAAAAGGAACTAAGATGAGATTCAGTACCTACTTGACCAACGAACATGGAGGACCGTGGTAAGAAAAGCAGAGACGAAGAATTTATGGACAGCGATGAAGAAGAGGAATTTTTATAATTTAGAAGCCGGATTAAGGATTTATCTCTGAAATGGGTAGAAGAATTCAGAAAATCAAATTGGACGGATTCCGATTTGCCATGGAAATACAGAAAAGAATGTAAATCAATCATCGAGGACGGAAAGAAATACCAATTGACAGAAAAATTCATGTTTTATGCTTTAAAGTAAGTACCTATTTACGATAAATTTTAATGATGATTTACTTACATTGATATTTACTTACTAGGGAGAGGTTTTGGAGTGCTGTCAATAAATCACCTCACCATCAGCGTTATATGAAGTGTCCCAAGCGCCAGGAATTATTGTGCAGTGTCCGGATCTAAAATGAAGTTGACACTTTTGCAAATGTAAGGAGTCAAAAGCCCAATAGCGATAATCTCTTTATAATATTACAATGAGATCATATCTATCTCACCAATGACTCACATCTTACAAAAACAAAAGTATCAAATAACTTGTAAACATAATGATGTCCATGTCTAGACACAAATAGAAGAAATATATATTTATATCTTCCATTTCTGAATAGACATTGCATCCTTAGCATGTTTTAATTTCATTTTATTTTCAAACTTTAAAAAATACATCATACAAATCAATCTTTCTTGCTGTTCTTCTTCTTCTTTGACTTTTTGCTTTCTTTCTGATAAGTACCGTCCCGCTTATCTGCTCTTATTTTCCTTTTTCTTTCTGCATCCGGATCTTCTCGCCCTTCCTTTTTGTGCATTATCCTCCGGTCGTTCATCACCTTGGTAGTTTTCCGTTTCGAAGTAACTGCGCTCCATGCTGTGGAGTCCTTATCTGGGGAAAAGGGTGTCTTCCTCCCTCGTCTTCTTCTACTGCTTCTCTTCTTTTTCCGTCCGTCCCGGTATGCGCAATACCCTTTGTCCACATGGGGCGTTTTTCCAAAAAACTGAAAATAAGTCAAATTTAGAGTCGTTCTCTTTTCATCATTGTTATTATTATAAGTTAAAAAATGCATACATTTTTCACCCCGCAGCCAGCTTTGTTAAGAGTGTCGGTCAATTTCGCTGCCTGCCTTTCCGCCTCTCGGTCCTCTTCTTGCTCTGCCTGTCGATCTTGCTTTTCCTCTTCTTCTTTAATGATTTCTTCTTCTAAACATTCTCTGACTTAAATACATTGAAATTAACCGAAATGTTTTGAAAAAGTCAAATCTGACTTAATCCGAAATATTCCGACAGACGGACTGAGTCATACAAATCCATAAAGGGAAAACGCAGACAGACAAACATTGCTATAAAGTAGCTCTCTGGCCTTTGTAAAATTAGAGTGGTGTATTTCAAACATTTCGTGAGTTATCGGGCTGACAGACGGACAGACATTGCTATAAAGTAGCTTCAACTACGCAGACAACTAAACGTGTGAAAATATTATGTATGTCTAGCTGACCAAACTGCATTTCTTAAATTACGGGATTACCGTAGTCAATGACAATTAAATATTATTTTTTATATATTTTTTTTAATGAATTTTGTTACAGAGATGAACATTTAAAAATTATGACACCATGCAATGTGTTTCCATGGATTTCTTGGGGTGCTTGGTATACATGTGAGGAAATTAAGGAGTTTCAACATAGGAGTCTCGAAATAGTCTACGGGACGTAAACAAACATTCTCTCCATACTAAATCCATTGGTTGTCATTTTGTATGAACAAATGAAAAGGTTGTTTACGTCCCTTTAGATTAAAATATTTCACACACATTAATTCTAACCAGAATAAGTTGCTTCTCGTCCACAACATAACACAGCAGGACTTATAAACTAAACGAAACTTTTAACAAAACTTTGCCTAATTTTGACATTTCACTCTATAAATGAAGCTATAAAAGAGACATACAATATGATAGCGAATGTATCATATTTAAATAGCATCATAAATCATAATTTCATTTTGTATGTTTCTTTCTGTCATTTTACAGAGTTCTACAATTTTCTTGAATTGAAACATTTCATTTGGAGCCTCTGCCATGTAATTTTACATTCATAACGGAGAATATTTACTCCTTCGAAATCAACACTCTTTAAAGTATTTAGAAATGTTCATGCTTCACGATGATATAGATTCGGAAAACTTTTGGCAAGATGTGACTCGAGCAATTCAATCTAGCTACCAGACTTTAAACAATGTTGAACTGACCATTTTTACAGAACATGAATGGATTGTGGATCTCGGAATATTTTCTACTTGCAACCATCTCACTAAACTCATCTTCAATCACTACAGCAGGAAAACTGGAATAGAAACTTTACCCACATCCATTGAACTTTTAAAACTGAACGGTACACTAAATCGACACCAGTGTCATTCCATTGCCCATCGACTTGTAAATCTTAAAATATTTGAATTTCATCTGAACATGGAAGGGGATACTTTGGATATGGAATTTCTCGTAAATATTTTGCGTTGCCCTAATTTGCAAAAAGTATCGCTATTTGCCTGCCCTATGGGGCAACCAGAGCATGATTTTCTACGTAACATACCGGGACTTACTACACGTGAAGAATTTGCTTTTAACATGGAAAATTGTTTAGTGCTGTAGGTCCGAATTTCCAAAGGTCCTCGTAGGCTACCAAGCTAAATTGTAGGTAGCTGTTCACTAAAATATCACAGCTATAAATTCAGAAATTGAAAGAGGATTTGGTTTACCAGATTTTAAAATTGTAGAAAAAGGTTGAATATACAGATAATACTATTAGATGCTCAAAAATTTTATGAAGTAATATACAAGGGAGAAGAAGCCGAAACGAAAATATATTTGTTAAAACCGAGAAATCATTATGATCTTATTAATAACAAAGTTGGATTCACTGGTACACACTTTTATTGTCAGGATTGTAATAAAGGTTATGATAATAAAAATCGTCACAAGTGTAAAATGGCTGACAAAAAGTGTAAAATATGTCATGCAAGTATTATGCATAAACCTGAAACACAAAATTGGATGGAATGTGATGATTGTTTTAGACGGTTCTTTAATCAAGACTGTTATGATAGACATATAGATATAGATTTATTCAACACCGTATGGAAGTGTCAAGATTGTAAAAAACTCTTAGATTGTTATAAAGTTACACCCGATGATAACAACTGTAATGACAAATATTGTAATAATTGCGGCGTTTACGTACGAGATGGACCATCTTTGTTATATGAAAAGTAAAAGAGCTAAAGGAGGAAACTGTATCGATACAGAAATCTGTGAATATCCTATAAATCGTAATAGAACATGTTACTCATGTAAAACAAGAACGGAAAAATATATCTTCTTTGATTTCGAAGCAATGCAAGAAACAGGCAAACAGATTGTTAATTTATGTGTTGCTCTTGAATTTAATGGAAATGAACATATATTTCAAACTTGCGAAACATTTTGTAAATGGCTTTTTAATAAAGACCATAGAGGCTACACTGCAATTGCACATAATGCAAAAGGATATGATTCACAGTTTATACTATAGTATATTCTTAGACAAGGCAAGAAACCTAAAGTAATATTAAACGGTACAAAAATAATGTTCTTAAAATTTTCAACAGTTAAAATAATTGATAGTTCCAATTTTATAGCACAACCACTACGAGAATTTTCTAAAACTTTTGGTCTAATAGAAGCTAAGAAAGGATATTTCCCTCATTATTTTATCACAGTAGCCAATCAAAACTATATAGGAAACTACCCTGATAAAAAAGATTATGGTTATGATCAAATGAAAGTCAAAGATAGGAATAATTTCTTTAGAATGGTATGAAAAAAATAAAGATAAAGGATTTAACATGCATGAACAGATTTTACAATACTGCGTTTCAGATGTAGATATTTTAGGAAGAAGTTGTATAATGTTTCGTGAAATGTTTATTGAAATTGCAAATATCGACCCCTTTCAATACGTTACGATTGCATCTGTATGCATGAATATATTTAGATCAAAATATTTAAAACGAAAAACAATTGCTGTTGTACAAAATATTAGCAAAGGTGACAAATATAGCAAGTTATCGATAAGTTGGTTGGATTTTGTGAAAACCGAAAACGAAATACATATTCAGCATGCCCTAGAAGGTGGTGAAAAAACTATTAACGGTGCAAAAGTAGAAGGGTATTGTGAAAATACAAAAACTATTCATAAATTCCACGGAAGTTTCTGGCATGGATGCCCAAAATGTTATGATGAGGAATCAATAAACAATAAAACTCAAACAACAATGAAAATTTTGTATGAAAAGACAAAAAAAATTTAAAGATTATACAGAAATAGAAATGTGGGAATGCGACTGGATAAATCAAAAAACGAAACACAAGGTTATTCAATTTATGAAAGATTGGAACCGTGAAATAATTGAACAATTAAATCCTAGAAACGCCTTTTATGGAGGTCGAACAAATGCCGCCAAGTTAAAATTTATTTGTAAAAAAGACGAGAAGATTAAATATATAGATGTTGTAAGTTTGTATTCTACAGTGAATTTTTATGATTATTATCCTGTAGGTCACCCAAAACAAATAATCAGACCCTTAAATTTTAAAAACAAATAGTTTGGCTTTATATATTGTAAAATATTACCACCTAAAAATCTGTATCATCCGGTTTTACCTGTAAAAATTGATGCAATAGTTAATAAGGCTAAATTCAATAAATTAATTTTTCCGTTATGCTTCTCATGTGCTATTAGAAAAATTCAGAAATGTCGTCACACAGATAGCGAAAGAGCTATTATTGGTACATGGACAACAGAGGAAGTTAAAAAAGCAATCGAGAAAGGGTATGAAATATTAGAAATATATGAAGTTCAATATTTTGAAACAAAATCGAATGAATTATTTAAAGAATATGTTCGTGACTTTTTAAAAATTAAGCTGGAAACTAGTGAAATTAATGTTGATGATAATGAACCGTCTAAATGATAATGAACTAAATGATGAACCGATTGATAAAGTACAGCATTATATTGAAAATACAGAAAAAAAGTTAGGAATAAAGTTGGACAGAGAAAGAATAAAAAGTAATCCCGAATTAAGAGCTGCAGCAAAAATTTGTTTGAATAGTTTTTGGGGCAAATTCGGTCAAAGAGATAAATATTCTGAAACCAAATATGTTAGTGATATTAAAGAATTTTATAATATAATTTTAGATGACCGTTTGGATGATATGCACCCTAATTTATTAACAGATTTAGATACAAAAATAAATAGTAATACAAATGTTTGTATTGCGGCATTTACAACATTGCATGCAAGACTAAGATTATATGAAATGTTAGATACATTGGGTGAAAGAACAATTTATTACGACACCGATTGCGTGGTTTACATTGAAAAAAAAGGTGATACTGTTATAGAAACTGGTAATCTTTTGGGTGAATGGACTGATGAATTAGGAGGACGTAACATAATAAATTGGATAAGTACAGATCCAAAAAGTTATGCATACATAACAGAAGATAATAAAGAAATATGTAAAATTAAAGGATGCACATTGCATTATGAAAATTCACAATATTTAAATTATGATAAACTTGAAGAACTTGTTAACGGCAATTCTAAACAAAATGAAGTCCTTTTAGTAAATGAAAATAAAATCACAAGAGACTCTAAAACTAAACAAATAGTAAATAAATATGAAGAAAAGTTGTTTAAGTGTGATTATGATTAAAGAATAACAAAAAAAATTAATAAAGATCATATAGATACATATCCATATGGATATATTATATAATTAATTTCCAATATTATCATCAATTTCAGTTTCAATATAATTATCAAAAAATTCAATCATATTAACTTTAAAACAATTAATATTTCCTTTAAATTCAAACATTTTTCCTTTTAATTCATTTAATTCTTCATCACTTAATTTATTAAATCTTTGACGGAGATATGTATTAAAATACCAACACCATATTTTCAATTAATTTTTTTAATATCATTTATAGGATATGAAACATTAATTGAAAGATCTGAAATTTTCATTACATCTTTTTCTTTGCATTGTTCAAATAATCCAATTAGAGATTAAATTTGTTCATTTATTAAGGAAAAAATTATTCAATATTTTTATACATTACAAACTTAAGCAAACATCAGCATTTACCCACGAATTCATTTCATTTGGATATCCTAGCCATTTAACAAAATGTTGTTTCTTTCCTCTATAAGTTCTTGATTTTATAACTTTTTCAATTTTATAAACATCATCTTTTTTGTCATACTTTTCCATTTCTTGTTCATAAAATGTTCCTTTTACTTCTTCATTATTATAATCTTTAATTTTATAAACAATTGGATCTGATTCAATAATAGCAGGCTGAACAACTTGAGATATTGTAAAAATTTATTCTGTAAAATTAAGTAAATATCCCTTTCTAAAAGGAACACGTTTCACAGTTATTCTAACTTTATCCCCAATTTTGAATTACGGTATTTTGTTTGAATTTTGAACATTCTTTTTACTTGAAATATATACAAACTAAGGTAGATTATATCATAACTAATTGTTTTTGTAGCTTCTAAAGGAGTCATTTTAATTGAACTATGATATGAATTCATATAATTATTTATCAAATCATCAATAATATCAACCCATTTATAATTATTTCTATGTGTAAAAACCTTCCCCATTTTATTCTTTTAAGTTCTATTAAATCGTTCACATATTTGAGCTTTTGTAGCGTTATAAGTTTCAAACCAATGAATTTTTTTATCTTTAAACAATTTTTGTGTTTGACTTCCAATAAATTCAGTTCCAGCATTGGTTTGAATCTTTTCTGGAATACTATCCTTAAATATTTTTATAAATGCTGTATTAATATTTGCATTTGTTTTAGTTTTAATTGGAATAGCTCATGCTTTTTTAGTAAAACAGTCAATACATGTTAAAATATATTCAAATCCATTATTTTGTGATTTATATTCTTGCATATTAACTAAATCTGCCTGAAATTGTTCTAATGGTTTAAAAACATATACTCTTCTTGTAGGAAATTTAGGTTTAATTGGTTTATGTTTTGTATAAACATCTTGTTCTTGAAAAACTCTTTGATTTCCTTAACAGATTTCCCTAATTTTTACTGTAAATCATTTACTCCTAAAAATCCATGTTTTGGATCATAATATATTTCATCCATCGATTTCATATTTGGTTCTGTAGTTCCTCGATCTTTGATCCCGGGCACGAAGTGCACACCAAGTCCAAATTTAAGTTTAGTCTTAATTAATGGTGTTACTATTGATCTTGCAACCCTTTCTCCTATACTTGGTTTTTCGATTGAATTAATATCATCTAAAAGTTGTCTATCAGCTAAATACCTAGCATTAATATTATTTTTCGAATAATTTATATCATGAGTTCTACAGGATTCATCAACTCTATTTATACCTTTATCTCCTCTTTTTAATCGTTTTTCCAACTCAACTCCAAATTGATAACCGGGTAAATGAATTTCTCCAATATGTTTCGAAACAAAATTTGATATATCTCCACCATAATATTTTCTAACTGAATTATTTACATTTTTTCTACTTTTTGCGATTCTATCCGTATAATAATTTTCGATATCTGTAATTTCTTTTTCAAAAAAATATTGTCCTTTGCATTTGTTTTAGTAAAACACGATTTTATTCGACCACATTGTCCACATTCTCCTTTTATATATTTTCTTCCGTTTTTAGTCATCATTTCATGAATATTCTTTGTAGTTGTACTTTTTTTTTACATACCAAACAGTATATTTCAGATTTCATTTATTACTAAGAATTTTATTATAACAATGATATTTTTAGAATATTATTTTACCGTTTATACATAATTACTTAAATAAATGAGCAATTTTAAAGTAGATTGGGGAGAAAGTCAAAGTAATAGAGATCATCAAATGCTATTAGATCCTGGATTTTTAGATTACAATAGATTATATGTATTTTTAAATTCTATACAACAACCAAATATCAGGTACTCAAGAAATGTTTAGATTTAGGATTACAAAAAGAAAATATTATTAAAATATTTGAAAATGAATCAAAAATCAATGAAATAGGGTTTGAAAAATTTATGAAAAAATCTGGACTTGATAAACATATACACCGTAATAAAATAGAAACATTTTATTTTGATTTGGATTCTACTGTTCCTGATCCTAAAGATATTGATTCAGATTATAAAAATCTTTTTGTTTTTGATGATATTATGGATAATAAATCACAAAAGAAGCCAGAAAGTTATTTCTGTAGAGGTAGACTTAGTAATATAGATTGTATATATTTATCACAAGATTATCATAAACTGTCAAGAAAGACTATACGATCGAATGCTAATATTATAATTTTATTTAAACAAAAAGAAAAATCTGTTCGTCATATATACGATGATATTGCTTCATTCGATATGTCGGATATACAAGAATTTCAAGACTATGTAAATTATGCTTGGAAAGAAAAGTATGGATTTGTTTTATTGAATACATCAGGTGAAGTAACAGAAATGTATAGAATTGGTTTTGATAATTGTTATATCCCTAAAAAGTATTTTGAATGTGTGGTAAAGTGTTCAAAACATGAAAAACGATAAGGAGGTGTATGTTCAAAACATAAAGTGTTCAAAACAGAAGGTGCGCACTTGTGCTCAAAACATAAGATGTTCAAAACATAAAGTGTTCAAAACAGAAGGTGCGCACTTGTGCTCAAAACATAAGATGTTCAAAACATAAAGTG
>JAAAYG020011412.1:0-23384 GCA_009936455.2 Tomocerus minor
GTCTAACTACATAGTTAACAGAAAGCTATTACTGAGCTCCTGCTTCATTCCCAACAACCGGAAAGACTATCCATTAATGTAATGGTAATCGCCAGGCGGAATAGATAGACTGATACTATGCACGTCGGGGGAAGATATCTACACACTGTTGATACTCTTGTAGGCGGAATGCACTGCCTCACATTTAATTCATCATTCAACTCAATTCAATTTCAAGAAGAACAGAAAGAAAAAATCCCTCGGTTTGGCTTGACTTCTCTTGTTAGTTCTACTGTTACCTTCACCTTGTTTTCTTTTCTTTTGTCCCTTTTTGTCTCTGCTCCACTCAGACATGTATACATTCAATGTAAGAGCTGTGAGAGCAGAACACAACTGCTCAACAGACACAACGAGACGAAACAACTAGGAAAATAGAATTAGCTATGCCTTTGAATCTACTTTTGTGTTATGCAATCAAAAGGGATGCAATACAATGGAAGACTCAAGTCGACTCGACAAATTGTTAACACAGAACCATGCAGAATTCAACTAATGAAATTTTAGAAAAGCCACTTACTGTATACACTGGTGCAGGCTTTTTTATTTTTATGTCATATCATTACATTGATAGCCACATAGATAGAATTATTCTAACTGGTTGTAATATGTAATGTAGTTCATATCGCAAAAATTTAATATTTTATTGCTTTGAAATAAGTGGCTAACATTTTCACATGAAAATACATACCTACACGAAGTTGTTTAGCAAACGCCATTTAAAAACAGTAATGTAATTAATTATAGTGTATCTCCTTAAGAAAAATTTAGATGACAAAATGAATCAATGTGTAAAGTCACATTTGCATAAATTGACATTTAATGTCTCGTAAAACACTGCACTGCTAGTCTAATACAAAACTAATTAATCAATTCTGTTGCTAATTAGCTGAAGAAATATACTTTTTGTTTCTAATACTCAGATAAATATTGTTGAACATGAACATGTTATCTATAATAACATTAATAACTTTCATGACTTAATATTTCATATTGTACACATCTATACAATTGAAGTGGAACTTATACATGTGCGTAATATTCGCTGACAATTGGAGTCTATATTATTGTCAGCGAATATTACGCACACGATTGTTTACTGAATGTCAATATTATATGTAGATGTTGTGGAACGGGGATGGAAAAATGTTGCGTTGCATTTGTAGCTGAAGTGTATCAAGTGTCCGCGAAGGAAATGAAATGAACCTGGAGAGGTGAGACGGTGAGAGAGGTTATAAAATGAAAATCAGATAGATGAGTAGAACAACAGAATAATTTTTATTATGTAGAAACGAGTCATGTCATTGTCATGTCATGTCACTCTTGACAGAACGTAGCATGCTAATGTCAGCATTTCTGTGTGAATCTATTCTTTTTATTCGCACTTGTGGGCTTTTGCTTGAGCAGAGAAACAAAATAGCACATTTATACTTAGTTTATGTGCATAGGTACTCGTTTACTTTCATGAAATAGAATAGTAATGTACAAACAGAGTAAAGCAATAGCCTATGAGTATCATGTCCAAGATATGAGTGCAGATAAGTTCAACAATTTGTAGCGTAGATTTTTGCATGGAGAATGTAATAAGGTGGAATTAGTAAGGAACATCCTATGATGTACAATGTTCTTATGTGAACGGATGGATGTGTGTGTGTGTGTGGCTATGTAATAAGTAAGTCCGTGTGTGTAGTTAAATGCAAAGTATGCAATGTAAGTGCTAATTCCACAGTTGTTTGTTGTAATAGGGAAAGATGAGCTAATGCTTTATTTAGTTAACGATGTGCATTTAGCATTTGTTAATAATACTTGTCTTATTAGCTGTCGTGTCTGTGGACCTACGTGGATGAACAATGGAAATCACTGCATGATTATTTTATCCCTTCTTCCCTCCTTTAATTTCTTCAGGCCAAACAACATTAATTTGTTTATGGAGCTTTGTTTTCTGACTTGTCTCTTTTGACGTCCATCTAATGCTCGCTCACTCGCTCTATGGACACAGTCACTTTGGCTAACAGCGGATTTAATTACTAGTGCCATTGCCAGTCGTAAACAAATAGAGACACGACAAGTCAAGTGAGGCTTGCTTGGCCATGGGAGGGCAAGTACACACATTAATAATAATTATTCTATGCATTTTTACACAATGAACCTAAATGCCTGTAAGTGTAAGGTAGTCTCTGTGTGTGTGTGTGTGTTCAAGTGCCATGCCTCTCTGCCTGTCTCTTATTCAGCTTAATGAACCTTTCGAAATCTTTATGCATAATTTATCTCAAAATGAGAGCCATAATTGGAATATCCATTTAAAGGAATAATCATTCTCTAAACTCCCTCTTTTTACCTTTACTGCTAATTACAGTTTCTTGCAATACAGTAAAACACACCTGATTTACGGAGATTACTGAAACGATGATTGCTACAGGAATCATCCATAACCAAATTGAATTTGGATGAATGTGATGCAATTATAGTGATTGTGTATGCAGCATTCAAAAATGTTACACGCTTTATTTGCACAATTAATTCTTCAACTTCATAGATACTATGCTACATCTATAACTTGACATATTTATCAAGTACATGCTACGTTCCTAGACGATTTTTAATTTCGAACGCAATGCAATTTAACACTGGTGTATACAAATCTAGTCTACATTAAAAGTAATCCCATTGAAAACATTGTCTTCACAACAGTAATAGACCTATTGCTCTTCTAGTTACATTAACAATTTGTTGCTTTGTATTTTCTGAATTGCTTTAGACTTTGGACTATTATTAAAAATAATATCTCTCTGACTTTGATTTGCTGAGTTGTGACTTGGACATAGAAATAATTTTGTTCTATTTTCAACTCCCAGCTATAATATAGTCACAAAAATTCAGAATTCTTCAACTTGTTTGTAGTGATAACAAGTTGTAGGTTTCGTGGTAAATATCTTTTTTCAATGAAAGTAATATACAATCACTGGGTGCTTTCAACAATGAAGTCTCACTCTAAAGTTTTTATCTCGAGTAAAAATAATATTATTAGCTATGTATATTTATTATAGGGCTTGGTAAAAAAAATGCTGCAATGGAGTTCGTAATAGTTGTAAATGTAAGAAAGTAATAAAGATAAAAAGAATATATTTCTCTATTACGCACTGTGAATTTGTGGAGTGAGTCGAGGAGATGTCCTTAGTCCTTTGGTCTACGAAATATTAATATGTTCACTTAGAATAATAAACACGCAGGGAATTCATAAGGAGAAGTGTAAAAAAGCGCAAAAGAGCGTCAGTGCCCAGAATACGGATGTTTTATTTCTTTTAGTTAAGGAATTGTGGATTAAAGTGTGACAGAATTATTCATGGAATGGAGTCTCTTTGAGATATCACATTATGAGATGATATGATAGGATATGGGACGCTATGATAATTTTGTTATGTGGGAGGGCCTCTCATCTCATCTCCCCTGACGGTTCTGACGGGAAACCTTCAGCTCTGTTTATTTACTTTGAAATTCTTCATCTCACATGCTCTGTCACTTCTTTTTTGGAGCAGCAGCATAACATTAAAGCAAAGGAAAAGCCCTATTAGAATCAGACCTCTTCTGTCATGATATCAGCCTGCATTTGCTTACCATATCCCGTTTTGACATCTTAGAAATAATCAGAGACCGGATAGAAAGGCCTAAATAATAGTCCCTACAAAAATATGACCAAAAAATACTTAGTTTACATCAATAGTCGAAATACACTCTAAATATTAACATTTTCCAGAAATTTTAAACTGTTGAATAACAATTTTCCCAATATAACATGAAAGTAGCCATTTTTAGTAAGATTGGACGTGGAAATTCCAAAAATAGGAAACTGCATTGCATAGCTGTAAAACTTCAGATGGAAATTCATAAAAACGATATTAAAGCCAAAAATGTCAAAAATTCTCACAAAATTTGGCACAGGTAGGTTTTAAGGAATTTGTCACATATTGAATCATTTTATTTTATTCCTTTATTAGACCTGCCAATAAAAATATTACGCCTACACAGTATTTTATAATATACTGCTAGATACGAATACCTCGCAATTCTCAAACTACATTTCCTGTCTCTGTAAATAAAATTTTAAACTTCACTCTCCCTGTCTGTTTATAAATATAATTCCATTTTTGGAGCAAGTTCTGCTGTAGAGTACAGCATTGAATAACACATCATTCATAATTAGTAGAATTACTAGGAGGAAAACTATCAAAGGCAATCCACGAAGATTAAAATTATGCAAATTAGATTAGAGAAATAAAATATATGCAAATGTGGTGCATTGTTAGTCCACTCAGCTCTTCTGCAAGAAGACTAATCTAATCCGTCCAATTTTCACTGAGAGAGAAAGGAAAGCAAAGGGAAAAAATAAGATGAGAAAAAAACATTGCGAAATTATTCATGGGACTGTAGTAATATCAACACATCTGCTCCTACTTATGATTATGGTTTGGAATAATTTAATTCGGTGAGTGAGGACTTTAATCTAATGTCATGTCTGTCTCTACTACAGTCTTCTAATAATGGACTGCCGTTTTATTTGCGGTCGACTACAGTCGTTTCGGGTTTGGCAATCTTCATCTCTGCTATTCCCTGGCATGTGTGCAAATTATTTTCTTGCATGCATAACGACGTTGAGCACCATACACACAATTCACAATTCTGAAATGTGAGAAAACGGAGAGATACCATGAACAAGTCAAGTTAAAAGCTCACACAGCTAAGCGCTGTGTATATACTGATAATGGCAGTGGCATGCCATAAGATTCACAGTCACATCACACTATCCTATATCTCATCTTATAATTCAATTACATTGGAAGTTAACACGAGAGTCGCCCTAAGAATATCAAGATAAAAACAATATAAATTATATACTTACTCATTACAGCCAGGTATGGAAAATATCTTCATCTCCAAACAGTAAATTGATGTTCACTTCCTAAAGTCAATTTACTATCGTGCTCGGAAACCAAAAAAGTTACGATGAATTGTCTTTCTCAAAATTCCCTCGACTCATCTTCATCTTCGGTGGTTGATAAATCTAGTTTCATATCATCTTTCATCATTCACTTAATTTTCTAAAACAGGTGTGATTTATCTAATCTTTCGAAAAATGGGCGTGATTTATCTAAAATTCCAATACATGCCAATACTCAATAAAATTTTATAGTTTTCTATAGTTTTTAGTTTTTATTGGAATAATTCTGCTTGGGCATTTAGGGAAATCATAATCTCTACAATTTATCATCTTAATTATTTATAAGATCTAAAGCCAGTTTGCTTTATTAGTTCATAATATAATTTCAATTTGAATATTTTGCAGATTTAACGGAAGACCTTTTGCAGTAATTTGTGATATATTATTATCTAGATGAAACAAACATAACTATCTATTCTAAGATCCAAAAATCAAATAAAGTTGTGGTAGTCCTAAGATCCCAATTTTATTCCATCTCTGTGAATGAATTTATATCATCTGTTTATAGAGTGTAAAATGTAAGCATGCTAAAATGCAATAGCTAAACCACAATGAATTTTATGTGCTAATATCCAAGAATTGTGCGTGTACTACTAATACCAACAATAGGAAAAATACGTAAAATATAAGAAGAGGATTCTAGTCAGCAGTTTATTTTCATATTTTTATAATTCACATGAGTGCAAAGGAAAAAAAGAAGATGAGTCTGACAAGATAGACTTATAACATTTTGTAGTATGTATGATATTACGTCTTAGGTGACAGTGCCGGCATAAATCTCGTTGACAAATTTCATTTGTCGCGATATGCCATCGGAGTGTACTTATGAAATGACTGTTTCTATGTAAGTGTGTGCTATAGTAGACGGAATAGAATATACATGTGTCTATGAATTACTGAAACGCACGTCTATCTATGAGTACACCTTTTTTTCTCTCTCTCTCTCTCTATCTCTCACTCTACAAATAAATTATGCATTAAACTCGTAGAGAGCAAAGGAATCCAAAGCTAAGCTATACATCATCCCAAGTCGTCTAGACAAGACGAGAAGAGATGAGAATTGATTTGACTTGAGAGAGACATCATCTCCTAAGATCTACAAATTTAAATGAATTAACTTGAACCAGCTCGTCGTTTTATACCAACTTTACCTTAGTCGTAAATAAAATCCGTTTACTTTATTATATAAATAGTTATAAAATACCATACAGCTAATATCCTAGATGCTAGATTCGATTGATGATATTAATTATAAATGTGTACTACTTGTAGATGTTAATTCTATGCTAAAAGTTGTTTTTATTACACAAACATTTATCTTCAGTCAGATAAGCTACCTAAATCAGTGAGTAAACAAGGAGTAGCCAAGTAGTTTTGCGTGTATGATGCGACAATGACATTGTATACCTCTCTTACGCTCATGTAGATATTCCTTTAATGTTTTACGAGCTGTACATTCAAGAAATCTGTATAAATCCCAAATTATGCAAATGTAATTTAATGTAACACTTAGAGATTATTGTTTCTTGTAAAAATCCTTTGTGTGTTCCATGCATGTGTGTGTAAGAAGAGTTTGAAAGATGCTGTTAAGGAGAGTCTTGGCATATTAAGCCACAATAGAATTGGTAATAAGTAGGAACAACAGATTTGGTAATCTAAACTGGTTCATTTACTGTTCCAGTAGTAAAAAATGTAAGACTAGACGTCGACTGACGACTGACTTATAGTTAGCAGTGAGAGAATGGAGTCATTCAATGTAATTGGAGCCATGTAGACTTCCCACACGAAAGCAACTTAGTCCTAACCAGACCACAATATAATATAACAGATAGTTATATAGATTATATTGTTATATAATAATATTAGCTAAGATACAATGAAAGAGTAAGCGAGGGAATGAGTGATTAGCATGGGGAGAGCATAAGATATCATCCTATCCTCTCGGAGTCGACACAATGTTCGAGCTTGTATTGTTGTAGAGCATGGCGAAGAAGAAGATAGTAAGGTCGAGGAGAGACAAGACACATTACATTACACTTCATTAGATTACGCTCTACATTATTACGTCCTCAACTAAATGAGATGTCAATTGACATGAATGCCGAGCCAAAGAACTTTACCTACTCACACAATCATTCATTCAAGCTTACTTATACATGATCCAACTTTATCTTGAACAGAGAATGGGCAGGGCGAGTGTTTACTCCACTTTCATTATCTGTATCACTCTCTATTCCCATAGCCATACTCATTTTTTAAGTTTACTCCTCTGCACTATCACTTGCGATTGGTTAAATACAAGTATTAGAATAAAATGAAGTTGAGAGCTTACAAGACCCTCTAATCTGTAACAACTTATTGTAGTAATTTAATACTTGATTCATTTATCTTAACAATAGGGACTCTAATATGCCAAAAATTACATTTTACTTTTTACATTTCAAAGAAGGTAAACACTTAATGTGAAAAAACTTAGGCACAAATAAAATTGCTGATTATAAATTGTAATTTTACTTGTACTGATTTTTAAATGAAAGAATCTTTTTTTATGAAACCTTCCTAGTTTACGGTTACATATGTACACTTACGATTTTACGATGTCCCCACATATTTCGGGTCATGTGATTGATGTGGATCTGGGTACTTGTCTTCTACTCCCAGTCAAGTTATGAAGAAATTAGACTATTTTTGTGTTATCTTGATATCTGAATGCAAAACGAATTTAGATGAAGGTGAACTTACTCGTTTTATAATGCAGTTTTCTTTGTTTGTATACTGACATACTGAGTACTGATGCGAGTATTAGAATTAGAAAACATACAAAATTGTTTCAGTATTGCATTATCTTGATAGCAAGGATTGAATAAATGAATATGATTGCGTGTTCCAATGTTTAATGAGCCAGAGATTTCATATAAGCAATAATAAGATAGCTAACTACCTATACATGTTAAATGTAATTGTAGCATTGACTTTTTTAGGTGTAAGAAGATGTAATTTGATAGTTTAACAGTTTGAGGATTACTTATGGATGATAGTGAGTAAGTGGAGAGTATTAGTTATGTATAATGTGTGAGTGTTCTGTTGTTAGATAGTGAGAAGTAAGGCAGGGATGAGAAAGTGTTGAGAAGGAGTGTCAGTTGTATGTCTGAGTAACAAGTCTTCGTGTCTTGTATTGTGTTATGTTCTCTTGTCCTGTCCTACTAATCTTTTACATGCACAGAATACAAGGAGGACTTAACTGTAACGATATCCTCACGGAAAGGAAACTCAAGTTGAGTGTGAGGCAAGGAGTGAAGTGAGGAGGAAGGGAAAGAACGGCAAAGTCAGGAGAATGCCTCCGAATAGCATCTGTACTATAAATATACACGAGGAACTGTCATGAAGGGCTTAAGGATGCACTTGCTGTCATTTTTCACTCGTGGATTTGAATTTCTTCTCCCTTCCTATAGCCAGCACATCCGAACACACTTTTACTCCATCTCCAACAATGTCACACACTTCATGGAAAATTCGTATTTCCCGTTTAGAATTTTTAACTTCCTACTTTAGTTTTTTTTGGTATTGGCGAATTTAAATTCCTATTTTACGTCTTACTTTATAACAAACCTCAACTCGTGTTTGACCCTGCCCTGGTAGTATAAAATACTAAAATGGATAACAAAAGTACGAAAATGCAAATTTTAACAGGGAAAATATAGAAAACCAAAATTAGTTGTGAGAAAATTCCATTTTGGATACCAATAAAACTAAATTAGGTTGATAAAATACGATTGTGAAATACGAATTTGTTTATTTAAGTTTGCAAACAAGAGAGATAGAGAGCATCTCAAAATCTGAGTCTCAAACTTGCAAAGTGTGAATGCGTATGAGTAGAATGTTTGAGGTATGATATAGAGAACAAAGTATGTTAGTGCACTGAACTACTGCCATGCCTGCCGTCAATTTCTGAATGGAAATTGTCATTTAGATTTTTAGTCGCACACTTAATAGCAATAGAAATGCATAGATACAAGTCATCAGACTCTGCGTCCTAAGTAAGTAATACAAATGTAATGCTGCACTTCACATCACACTAAACTAAGTACACTCCACTTCCATAACTAACCCACAGTAGTGGGTTGAAAAAATCCTTTTACTGACATCACATCATATAAAACAGATGCCAAGCTGATGCCAAGCCGTGCCAAACTATCAAATAGGAAATTCGATGTGAATTTACATTTCTTCATCTCCATTCCGACATTTTACTATTCCTTCCTATAACTTCTTCTACGCCTCAACTATTTCTTCTCCGTTTTACACTTCCTTAGTGCACACTTATCATCTGCATGGTGTAGCTACCTCCTAATGCTAAGTAATGCAAACTAAGGGTCTTATTTATTTGCACGATTTATTTTTTCCCTAGGCAAGTGTAGAGAAGAGGGAAGGAATGATAGTTTTGATTGATACCCATCATTGCCCCCGCTCACGTTCAGAGGATTACTCTCCAAAATGGAAATGGCCCTTTTCACAAGGAACGTGAAACGTGCAGCTGCAACCAGCTACTCTCCTTTTCCAAAATAACCTGTAAGAAGAACAACACCACATAGACATAATGCGCCTAAATCCCTCACACACAATTACGTACTAAAATTATGCACTTTTACAGTCACCCATAATGTGCAACATAAATTACAGGTAGATCACACAAGATCTGATTATGTAGATTAGTTATTTTGCAACACCTGAGCGTAATTAAGGACATCGCTATAGATGTTTTCATAAATGAATCGACGTGTTCCCATCAATAAGGGTCTTTGCATTTTGGTTTACAATGAAAAAAACTTAAAATTATATTATTCAAACAATAAATCTTTTAAATAATGATGAAAATGTACATCATATTCAAACAACTACTATAATAATAAGGAAAGAAGGCGGGAGGTGGACAGATCTATTGAAATTGGCAAGTAGTATTTATACAAATGCAATCATTTCTATTAAAAACCGTCCTAGATAAAACAAATATTATAACCACCACAGTTTGTAACACCGAACTGGAACAATGAAACTGAATTAAAATACATCGTCTATCTGTGGTATTTATACTATTTATTTCTTTCGAATCATGTCGAAAACAACAGTTGGATGTTTATTATTACCCTCTTTTTACGTTAGAATTAAAGAAAAAATGGCAAAAATGCAAAAAATATTTGTAGTATATGTATAAAATAGGTTTTTTTAATCCAGGTTATCCAATCCTCTTTTGGTATGTATGTAGGTCATTTGTGAGTGAAGGTTATGAATGTGTAGTAGTAGTAAGTAACCTGTCGTGTTGATCAGGAACCTGCTGAAGCATTAGTTGAGATGACATAAACTTTATTTGAGGAGAGTGAAGCTCACAGCAGCAGTGCTTATTTATTGTCAAGTTTCTTTCGCAGTTGAAATGACAAAACAATGACTGTAATGCATAAAGAAGAAGAAGGTTTAACGGAGTAGTAGTGGGTAGTGCCATCATCCTCTTATTGTAGAGTGATTACATAGACTTGAATTGCTATTGCGTAGTTATGAGTTGGAAAACAGAATATTGTCGATTGTAAAATTTTCTAGTGATGTTGGCGTCTGATTTTCACAGTTAGCATGTAATTGGGCGCAGTGAGAGTTGAAAAGATGAGCACAGCCTCAACTACTGCTTCTCTTCTTCAGCCCAACATTGTCAAGTAGGGAATTTTCGTCATTTAACAGCGGGCATCCCTCTCCCTCGACATGTAATCACAATCAGAAGAGAAATAATAAAATAAACAGGGAAGAGTAGCACATGCACTTATTATCCAACAGTTTATTATTTCTTTTTCTCAACAATAACAACTAACTCCTATATCCTCCTCCGAGCTCTAGCTCTAGCATTATTTTCTATCGCATAAAGATTTGTTGCTTTGATATTTGTCGTTGGACAGAGATTGTAACTTTGCTCGTCTCTGTGTCTAAGTACTGTGTACCTAATAAACTTCCCATGGGGTTCCTATTTGTCGCAAAGCTAACTATCTGTCTCTACTACGAGCGTATGGATAATTTGTGGGGCTTTTGCAGTACAGAGCGACTCTCAATCCCGGACAAGCCACTGCGGAGACACAGACAGTGGACAACTCCCTGCTGATCTCCAAAAGTCAAAAGGTAAATATTATTTTCGGACGCCTAACCAAACCACATACACCACCACCACTTGACTTGACATCAGTCTGACATTAAAACTCTCTGAATTATAAAAACTACATACAACTTTTGTTTATTTCGTTAAAACAATGAAAATTAAACTTGCAAATGAATTCTACGCTCTTACGAATTAACGGCACCAAATGTTTTCACTGTTTCTAACGCAGTTTTAACTACATTTTATATGTATCATTACTTCTTATATAAGTATGTAGTAATTGTGTGTCTAGCAGTTGAATTAACTATTATAAATGGTAGTTGAAGGCTTTTTGCTGTTTTACGACCCGCCCAAAAAGAAAGAATTAGAAAAAAGAGGAAAGTTATCTGGAAACCGATCTGTGTAGTTCATCAGGGAAGACGGCAACGTATTTGTCTTATCTTAAACATAGCATGGCCATATACTACCAACATATACATACACACAATCTTAAAGCTTTGAACAGATTAAAGATCAACGATTCACTAGTAGTTGACTGTTTACCACCTTCGGTTTCTTTTATTTAGCTCGGTTACTTTTTTAACTTTTCAACCTATGCCTATATGCTACGTATATATGCATACCTTTTTTATTCTCTTCTGTGGGATGAAGTTGGTAAATGCAATTCTATTGCATAAAGCTTACTTATGTGTGATATTACTAATAATATTATGTGTATATCTTCTATGAACATATTGCGTAAGCAAGTCAAGCTTTTAATAAAGACTCTATTGTATTCCCTTAGCCACCTCTATTATTCGTGGCTGGGGATGGCTAAAAAATCCTTTTATTATTTTATATTACAATACAATGGATTTTAAACAGGTGAACAAGCGAGTTAAACCTCGACTCTTCTTGTTGCTCAATCTAATCGTAAGGATCTCTTCCTCAGAAAGGCACAGCAAGAACTTACAGTAAGTAAATCCACATTATTATTTAACCATCAGTTTTTGGATGAGTAAAGTCAAGTAGTGTGCATCCTACTGAAGATGAACGTTTTCCATTGTACTCTCCTCCCGCATAATCACATCACTTGAAAAAGCTGATAATAACTACACGCTGAAACCAAGATTAAAATAATACAGTAGAAGAACAACACCATATTAACAATAGTGTACATCTTATTGCTTGTTTTCAATCAATAGGCAATGCACTTGAATATTGGGAAGCTATATATGTCGTAGGATACCTGAGTAATGCAGACAATAAATAAAATATGATTTATGTACAGTAATTTAAAAAAAAACTTAATGTAAAACTTTGCATCCTATTTAAAATTAACATTAACGATATATAAATTGGGTTCAATATTTTTAATAGATCCATCCATTCCTCGTAGTTTGTGTACATTAAATTTTATCTTGTGTTTTTCTTAGTCAGTTATGATATTGTCTGACTAGCTGAAATATGCTACGACGTATACAGAAATACGGGGGTAGCTCTAAACATTAAATATTGTGCGAATGAATGCTACTTGCCATTGAAATGTAAAATGCCTCATGTTGTTCTTTCTTTATCTTTTGAATGAAGACGTGAAAGGTGTGGCAGAAGTAGCCTGTAATTATATGGTGCCTTAAAGAAAGACACTATGCGTGGCATTGTGTATGGAAAATGAAAATTTTCAAAGTCATTCTTTAATGGTGACTGTGTTGGTTGGGGAGGATATTTACAACTTGGGACAAGATGAAATCGGGATAAGCGGCTCAAACTTGTGTTCTACAAACAATTTACAAGACTGAAATTTCATACTTACATAACTAGTGCTAGTGTGTAGATTTAGAAGTTTAGAGCATTTGTCAACCTTTTTTACCTTAGATAATAATTTCTTGGGAGTTGCTTGATGGTTATGGCCTGGCTGAGATTATGTTTTATGTCATAACCCAATCAGATAGTGCACATATTTACCATTGAGAAACAAAAGAGGAGAAAATAAAGAATTCCTCATAAATCCTCCGAGCTGACAAATATGAAGCAGAGTAGTGGGGATGTACTAATAACAAAGACAAAGTGTCGGATTTCACTTAAAGGTAGAAAATATTTCCCTATAAACAAACGGGGCTGCATACCTCGAGAAATTACAATGAAAAGCTATAATAACACAAGCATAGTAAAGGGGAAAGAATTGTATTGTACGAATTCCAGAGTATTTACACAGAGACTTAAATACGTACACATTTGTGTCTCTATGTACATATGTGAATAGTTCAGCTATTCAGAAAACATCCCGAATGCAATCCAACTCCAATGAACTGACTCACATTCCTCAACATGCCACAAGTAAACTAAAGCAGAAAATTAGTGCTGTAGTTAGTCAAGAACGAGTTGAACACGGCTCTCTTTACACACTAGGCAATTCTATACTATACATACATATACATATTGGTATGCAGTAAAAGTTGTTCATATCACGTAAATTAGTATTTAAAATTGCTCACTATATTTAAAAAATTCTCATATAAAGAAATATTCGTGTCATAAAATTCAGTTTAATTTGCCAGTAGAAATAGAAATTAATTTCACATCAGCGCTCAATGGTCTGTGACTGTGACGTAATAATACCAATTGCGATAAATGATTTTACCTGTAGCTACTATAAATAGGTTGAATTTTTAATAGTAGTCTAAAATCTTTAATAATATCACAAAAGTAGCGCATGGATTTTGACAATATCGAAACACAAGTTGGAATAATAATTTTACGTGCAGGAATTTAGAATATACGGGTTCTCAAAATACGAATTTACATTCGTAGAGAGTGTCAGTTAGAATTAGGATGGCTCTGGGCAAGGAAGAAGCCTCTATGTGTGAGTATTCCTCGCATTGTTATGTAGTGTTTGTATTTGTATTTAGCTAGTGGAAGCCACAGAGTCTATGAATGGCTTTGCTGTTCCCTGACATGACATACAAATAATAATAGAGCATAGTATAAAGAGTTACATTGAGTCAAGTGTGCTAACATTTCATTTGAACTTCAAGCTGGAGGTTTCTATTTGTACAAAGTATTTTCATGTTCATGCCACTTTGCTATAACACTAGACAAACAGATTTAAACGTAACATACACGACGACGACAACTCAACTACCCTTTCTGTGAGACAAATACAAAAATAGTGAAAAAGGTACAAGAAATATAGACAGAATATGACAAAGAACACTTTGATTTCTTTCACGCTATTATGCACACAAATAAATAGCTAGCTACACATATACATTGAAGTGAGTGTGTCATGCAATGGATTAGCCTACTATTATTGAAAGATAAGATTTTCCCCTTATTCTTTATGTGAATTTCAGTAAAGCCTATTGTGATCAGTAAATATAGACAGAGTAAATATTTCTATAGTATACAAGTCTATTAAAGTGCACACAGAGCATCCATTTATACAGGTAAATCTTCAAACAAACAAAAGAATAGAGAAATGCAAATAGAGCACGGGTCAGGTCAGGAATACATAACAGAGAATCCAGCCAAGAAATATAAAGATACATAGGGAGGCAAGGGAGGCAGGGAGGGAAAATATAGTAGCACATAGAAATCAAGTTAGTTTACTTTTCGGATTTAAATCTTTGATGTGATATGATGTGATTCTAATGGGATTTTCAAATGAAAGAGTCGTGTTGCGTCAATTGCCAAGAATTTCGTTAGTAGTACAGTCGAGGATTTTCTTCTTTTATTCTTGAACACATCAACCAACCCAAGAGTTTTAGCTATTGTGAGACGAGGAGAGGACGAAGTGTATAAATATCCTAGTAAAACAACAACATGAGTAACTAACAGGTTAAACTAAGGTGATGTAAAGGTGAAGCTATGCCAAGGCAAGAAGTTAAAGTGCCGAATGATGTTTTTACCTCTCCACCATCCATGTCCATGTGCTTTACAGTCTATTGTATTCCGATATATCGATATATTCGTGCCGTGTTTTATTTTCTAGTTGCACTTTACCGCTTTTCCTCAATTCACTCCCCCGGCAGTTATTTATAAAACTTTTCCAACCCCTCTGGACAGTTTTTAGACGCGGGAGCTATTTATTTCGATGGTATTTATGCAATTTAACAGCTTCATTTAGTTATTCTAAAAGAATAAGTATCCGGGTATACGATATACATAAACATTGTTATATTTAAAATATAACAATGATTTTTTTTCAGTATTTTTAATCCAGGAGTTTTTTGATGCCAGGGTGTTACATGTTATTACCGGGAGTTGTTTAGTATGGTTGGGGGTGTTAAATGAGGAAGTATGGCAGTTTAGTTGGGTTGTTTAGAGATGAAAACTATGTTAGGTTGTTCCTTCTCGTGGTAATAGTGTAATGGAAAGACATAAAATTAAATTCAAGTTTACATTCTGACAAAAGTAGGATCTCTAAGGCTCTCTGTCTAAAGTAATCGTTAAGTAGTGCACTAAAGCAATTTGTTTGGCCGAGCTCATAGGCATTAGCGTTTAATATTTGGTTAATAGCTTAGCTCACCTTAAGTCTACGATCTACTTATGCACTAAACCTAATCAATGATTCCTTTCCGACTATAAAATTTTACGAGCAATTGTAACCATATCGAGTTACTATTGCCTATCCCTATTTTGAAAAGGCCGTGTAGTGTATCAAAGCAAAGGGTCAGGTCATACTCCAATCCAAACGAAACATAAACTAGCTGACAATGAAAGAATAATAATGTACATGTAGTAAATAAGTAAATAATAGGCTTGCTCTTAACAATATCCTTGTAAATTCAATCCCGTTAGCTAAGAAAATATCTTGCGTTTCAGAGACTGAGAAAAGGCTTTATTGATTTTCCAATGAAGTTTTCCATTTTCCTTATTGCAGCAATAGTGGAATAGAAGGATATCGTTAGAATTACAATTAAGCAGACTTACCTGTGCTGCCTATATGCTAATAATCTTCTTAAAGTGAAGGCAGTCGACGAAAAATAAATTCATTTAGAGGTAGTGATAAAGGAAACCTTTGGAAAAGCTCTGCCCGTCCGCGTCCGTCCGCGCCTCACGTCACGCTCTCACCTTTTAGCAAATAATGAAAACGCAGGCAAAGAGCAGCCTGGTGTTTTCTGTTTATTTGTTAAGTAGAAAAATATAGGCTTTGTAATTGGGTTTCGTCCTGGACAAGCGAATGGCCATTAGTCTCATTAGTGAAACCCGAGGCGAGAGAACAAGTTGATTCACATTTACACATATGCTCCGATAGAAAATCACCAGCCAGTCCAGTAATCAGCATATGCTCTCCTTCCAATAGCCAAAGCTTTGCTTATTCTTATTAGTTATGCTCAAATGCTTCGCATTCCCTTCTTGTGTGTATAAGAGAAATATTAGTAGGAATATATATCCTGAGGAGATAAGTAAAATAAACTAATGGAATCTTTGTTTAGTAATCAGACCGAAGAATCAAGAGGTAACGAAATGAAAGGTTACTTACTTACGTCTAAGCTTCCATGCGCTCTTCCTTTTCCACTCACAATTTCGTGTATTTAGTGTCAGAAAGAATTCCACACTCCAGTTGATTTAAGGTCGTCAGAGAAGACAATGCACGCTTAATGCTCTACTAATATTCTTACCTAATGTCTATACTCTTAATTCCACTACTGCCCTATCGAAACACAAAATATACACGTAGAAATATATATAAAAATCCTTGTAAAACACGGACGCAACAAAATCGCGCTAACCCCTTTTCCCATAAGTGCTGGTTTCCAATTTTTTCCATTTTCTACAACCAAAACTTACTTTTGGGCACATAATACATGTAAATGATGACAAATGAATCCGTTTACGATACAGTAACATATTTTTAAAATTTTATAAATTTTATTTTATCGTAAAAACTTTTGCTGAAAAAATTGAACTAATTATGTAAACCTATTAGGAATTAATGGACCAAGTATTGCAATAAATATTTCATAAAATTGAATTGAAATGACAAATGAGGAGCAGAATTCCAACAATCTACATTTGCTTACTTCAAATAATTATTATTATGAATTCCAAATCAAAGTGGCTTTTAGATGATTTAAAATTGAGAATGCAACAAATCAGTTTATTTGTATATAAATATAAATGTGTGAGAAACAAGGCTTGGAAGAGCGAGTTTAACGTGAACATTTCGTTGAAATAAAGGAGGTTAAAATTGATAGCCATTTATGTACCAGAAATTGCAGGAAATTGTAGGAAACAAGAGATATTTCAAGGTAAAATACTTTAGTAAATTCTGGTATAACGTAGGCATAAAGTATGCAGATGTATGTACTGTAGTTCTAATTAATTATCAGTGTCACACATGCAGAGGATGGACACACAGATCGCCAAACGTTTCCATAAAGCTTCCGCACCTTAATAAGGTAGTCGATAAGAATAACATATAGTTTAATATTCGTGTAAGTGTATTAGAGCATAGGGAATTAGCTTACATTAGTGAAAGGGGAGGATATTCCAGTTTGAGCACAGCCGTCGATTCATTTTCTTTTCTCCAAAAAACGGAGTGAATATAAGCGGAATTAAATATCCTTTTTTCTCACCCGAGATTTCTTATCCATTCCTCATGTGCATACTAATTAGCAGAATATTATATGAACAAAAGCATAAAAGCATGGCTAAGTATATATGTATATATATATATAGTTTATATAGTTATGTTTCTATGATATGATAAGTTGTATGTAGTGTCTGAGTGGAGAGTGGTTGCTCTTGTCGTTAGAAAAACAAGCAAACAACTTTCCGAGCATAAGACTCGAGTTTTTCGAACATATTGCTGATAAATCTTTAGCATCTCTCTGTGCGTTGGTTCTTGAACATAATTCCATCCCTGCCTTTCATTTGGCTTCACTTCAGTGAGCTTAACTTAAGTGATCTGATCCTTGGCATTGTATAAAAGAGTTCCTTTCAATCGGATGCAGTCTGTCCTGTCATACTCTCCAGTCAAGTCAACGAGACAAGACGATTCCATCCCCTTCGTCTTCTTCTTCTTCTTCGTTCCTACCTACCTACGAGTTGCATTACGCATATCACATAACTTATTCTGCTCTTTGCGGTTTACCTGATGTACTTTTGATATTGACAGGACATGAAATCCGATCCTTCCTTCGTTTAAACTCTCCTCTGTGAGATACGGCCAACAACAACTCCTCCATTTCTCATTCTCTTACACTGCAATAACTAGCCCTATCGCCCTATCTCTACTCTCCTTTGATTATTGATACGTTTTCTCGTTTTACAACGTCGTAGCTCTATGCAATGCACACGCATGCTTCTCATTAATATTGGCACTTAAATCCAAGACGTCAGTCTTACCGCTCAACAACTTTTATACAAAGCACATTCGCATCTAGAAACTAAAAGGCAAACACTTAGCTACAATACTAAACATTAACAATTCCAGATGAAATTAAACATTTCTAGGAACGTGCTGTTGTTTCTACTCTATTTTATGCGAAATTAAAATTTCTCACAATTTTCATGTATACTTAAGCACTGGATATTTAAAATATCCATTTTTCAAATAATATTTTACGTTATAATAATTATAGATGTTGAAATGGAAAGCCAAGTTCAAAATTCCTTTCTGTTTGATATTCTGGGCGTGAAAATAGTTAGTTGTGGTTTTATCTAATGAATTTATCTGTAATATCTAGCAAGGTATAATCAGTTGGTACGTTTTGTAGAGGAAAATTCCATATGTGCATTAATAAACTCCAGTAAAAAGTTGACTGGTGTGATTAAATCATTTGTCAGGTCTTGTCTGTTGGTTGTGCCCTTTGGTCCGTAGCTTTTGTCTAGTGCTAATTGGTAGTAAGGTGACAATGTCAATGTCACAGTTCCCCATTGTCAAAGTGGCTATTAAAACGGAGAAGAATGGAGAGAGTAACATGCTGTCATGTCTCATGTAAGTATTCTAATCTTACGCTTTGTAAAAGAAGGTGTACATGGAGGACAACGCCCTCGTTTTCTTCTCCGTTTTACACCGGGAAGACTTAAGTGATAACAGGAAAACGGTGTATAGAGAGCTGAAAAAAGTGAGACACTTTGCTTTTCATATAGTTCATCGTGTTAATCAACTCCCCCAATCGAAAATCTGATCCAGTTCAACTCTTTTCAATCCAGTTTAGCCAAGTAAATAGAAGAACATTAAAAAATCCTGCTTTTCTTTGTTGGCTGAATTGGAATATCGTAAGAAAGTACGTCAGCTCTGCTTTTCAATTTATTTTATGCTGTGTATAATGATTTTCTTGCTCTATGAAGTTGTCTATGGTAAATCCGAGGACTTTCCAGCGAACTATATGGCTAAAAACGAAAGAATAACAAATGAAATCAGGGCAGAGCATCTTTACAATGCAATGGCATACAGTTCGTTGCATGGACAAGTTCCGAAGTTAAAAGAAGAAAAAAAAGAAAGAGGATACGCCTTTTGTTGACACGACACGACATAAAATTGTGGCTAACTGATTTGGTTTTCCTCTTGGTGAAATGTCGTCGCTTGGTTTAAGAATTATAATTCCTGTGGCGTTGTGTGGTACAGGCCTGGGCAATGACTTTATTGAGCGAGAAAAACAATAAACTTCTCCAGAACAATATTCATCGCATAATAAATGACAAAAACAGAGCAAAGAGTCTTGTCCACTTGGATTTCTTAAGTTACACAAGAGTTTTCAGGCCGTCATCGATTTGAATTGACCGTGACCAATAGTAAAAGTTGTTCTTGTAGGGATTTCAACTAAGTTATTGGATTGCGGCGTAAGAATTTTAGCATAGTGTCCATAAGTATTCAGATATTCTATGCTATAGCCTTTGTGTGTGTTTTATTTGGAGTCAATTGAACTGTACTGCATTTATATGGTCGTAGGTTCTCCTTTCCCACTCCAATTTGAGTTATTGCACTCTATAGAAGATAATAATATTCGAGATGAAGTTCTCTAAAGTCCTGTCAAAGTTAGAAATAGGGAGAATCTCTTATGCAATGTAATATACTGACAATACTGAGAAAGATCTCGAGGAAAAGAGTGTGTGTCGAGGGCAGGCGAAGAGTGCAACTGCAATTTGTCTGCATGCAGATGTTTTCTTCTTGTACTGAGAGAGAGAGAGAGAGAGAGAGAGAATAAAGTGCAGTAAAATAAAGTATGGCAAAGCTAAAGTCACTCTCTGTCTATATATCAACTATATATTACATATATACAGACTATATAATATATTATATGCCGTATAACGCAGGGCCAATAAGACTTTATTGATTTATGAAGAAATATTGCACCAATCTGTTCAATGATGGCTCAAGTCAAAGAGTAATGGCTATCTGGACAATTTTACATTAGTACATACATAGAATAAGGACTCTATCTACTTCGTGATCCTCGAAAACTGGGATATAATGCTAGGAAAAGAGATTTTCCACAAATCTCCTTACAATACAATACGAGCCTCATTGTTACAAAGTACTTAACTCAAGAAGAACTGGCCTCTACTCCTCTAACAGTCCAGTCCTCTCTGTAAAAAGAAACAAAAGGATTTTCCTACGTCTTCATCGCTTCTAAACTAAGTTATTCGGTAGATGTGTGTCGTCCTCAACCAAAGGTTATCGATTCCTTCCTAGTACAAGAGATTCAGAGAAAAGAATGTCAGAAGACATCCGGACACTTTCACACTTTATTGCGTGCAATTGGCATTGGCATCGACCTAAGTGCCACACTCACAGTCACAATACACTACGCTACACAATCAGTTTACTTGAGATTTAGACCTTCAACACGACCAAGCAATCCCAATCCTTATAAATACATTCGACAGAGCCATCACTAAACTAAACCAACAAAAACAAGGCACAACCGACACACTGACAGAATGACAATCACAGCTTTGTGTCCTCCTATATTTACTACGGCTCCCCAATAAATCCCACTATTGCCTCCTCAGCCTTCAACATTTTCCAATTGTTTTCTCTTCAGAAAATTAAAGAAGAGCAATAAATAGCGGAGCAATTGAAAATAATTTACAGTGCTACGGTTTAAATTACAGGAAGAGATTAGTTTCATTTGATTGCACTATTAAGTAGTTACTGTTAGTAAATTGACAATAATATCATCATCCCAAATTGACACGTTAATTTCCACCTTTGAACTCTATGAATGAATTTATTAGCTACTCGTTTGGTAATAAAATGTAATTTTGAAGGAGCATAGCAGGGTAGGTTAGGTTGTAGGTTTTAGGTCCTCCCTTTATTTCATGTCATAAAACAGATTTTCTCATACATTGCATCACATATAATAATAAGGACAGTAATTAGTAGCATAAATTCATCGAGATTTACGGAATTGACATAATCCGTAAATAATCTGGGAAGGAAACATGACATTTTCATGTCATAGTGTCTCTGGCTCTATTTTCATTGCTAAACACAAAGATTTTGGTGTATAATGATAACAATTCTAGGATATACATTAACCGAGAGTTATATCAGAGGAGTTTTTTGTTTCGTGCCTTGGCGAACGTCCTGGAGTGAAGATTATAGGATCACATTATTGGAGAGGACGGGACACACCCCGAGTCTTCACCTCATACTCACGACAATAATACAGAGAGAGGAAAGCTAAGAAGAAGATACTCTCTGGTTGCAACAATTGCTGAGAGAATTCCTGTAGTCGACTATATGTGTGTATATGTATGTATGTATGTATGTTTATATTCTAAATATAAATGCTATGATGTAGCAATAGACATAAAACGCCGTATGCCTTCTCTTTCTTGAAATATATCAGTGTGCCTTGTGAGAACACCCATTGGGATCATCCTTTTCTTTAGCTTAGGGAAAATAAAACGGAATTCTTCTTCAACTTGTTCCTTTTATTGTGAACAAGAGCCACAACAGTCAACAGCGTAACTTAGACGAGGAGAAAGAGGAGTCAGATAATAAATAGGACGGACAATACACAAACATTACACACATAAACATGAGTACACGTAAATACGAGCTATATCTGCAGTTTATTTGGATAGAGATGATTGTAAAAGATGTTTTTCCCTGCCCTGGAGCAATATAGATCTAAAATAAAGTATTGTGATGTGATGGTGATGTGATTGGATGTGAATGCAACTGCAGGGTTTACTTAAGTTACGGAACTTGCACAACGCTACGCTACGCTACATACTTACGTTAACTAGTTAAACTATTAAAGTTAAAAGTGTCTTCTACAGCTCCTGGGGTCTCTCCAAATGGGTCCTTTCCACAATGCACAACGTCTTACGTAATTTCTTAGCAGGACAATAAGCCAACAACAAATTCCCAAGCGTTTTCCCATTGTGTCTAAATATTTTGGACGCATTTCTAAGAGAGTCAAGCACCCTCCAGTCCACAAAGATACTTGAGACAAGGAAAAGCACCCAAAATATTTCTCATTTTTAATATTATCGATGCACTTGTAAACTAAGTTACACTAGAGTCTCCTATGTCACTGTATAGTATAAATAAAGAAGGAAATTCTATAGGAATGCTCATGCATAGGTAGTTAAAGAGGGTCACAGTCTCATGCAGAGTCCTCCTCTGTCCTAAACCAAATGACAGTTTACAAGACTCCTTATGCTTATGTCAAATACTTCATTTAGGGCTACCTAACCTTTTCCCTAGGGTCACTTTCTATAACCAATTCATTATTGGAATCTTTGTGTGTACATCAAAGGGATGGCAACATAAGAATTCTGCTAGTCCCTACTACTTCTATATCTCTGTTTATAACCGCAATAAAGTCCCCATCTTTACAGCCCTCTCTGTATAGATAAGTAATCAATGTCAGGTAATAGATCTTTCATAATATTTTCCATACATCCTTATCCTTTACGGGACTTTACCTTGAGAACTTCTGTGTAAAACTGAAATATCAGTGGAGATTTACAAGGAAAACGGTGATGAGTTACAAATTCTCGACATATGACCATAAACCGACAAACTAATTATTTATGTAGGACGATCTAGTATAACGTTAATGGTTCCATCTAATGATTTTCTTGCTGGTTAGAATATCTGAGTTCTTTTTCCTAAGGTAATGGTAAATTATATAGATATCTTAACCTACTACTATACGCTAAAATTTAGTATTTTGTTATACAATTTAATTGAATTTCGCGTAAGTTTAAACTACAATTAATGAATTCGTCTATATTAATTTAAGCTTAATCTTTATTACTTTATCACAG